>CM071927.1:64484594-64555891 GCA_016081115.2 Rehmannia glutinosa
ATTGAGAATTACATCCAAATGAAATTGATCTATATGAAAATGGGAGCAATCTAATTGTCTCTGCATTATGTTCATAAAGACCAAAATATCTGTTGGGATTAGAGGCTCGGTCGAGCAATATTATAATGTTCATGCCTTGTTGAAGGCAATTGATGATCTGTTTGTGTCTTCTAATAAAACGTTAGCAAGCACCCTAATAATGAAGTTCTCATCCATAAAGCTTATCGAAACTAGAGGTGTGCGCGATCATATCATGCGAATGAGGGACATAGCAGCTTAGCTGAAAGGATTGGAAGTTGAGATGTCAGATTCTTTCCTGGTTTACTTTATTTTGTGCAGTCTCCCTCCACATTATGGTCCTTTTAAGATCTCCTACAACACACATAAAGACAAATGGTCAATAAATGAATTATGACCATGTGTGTTCAGGAGAAGGGATGACTGGCCATGGAGGAGGGTGAGAATGTGAATATGGTAGTAACATCAGGAAAGAAAAAGCAAAATCAAGCCAATTATAAGTGGAATGACAAGATTCCTCCCTAGAAGGACATCAAGAAAAAAGGCAATTGCTATTTCTTCAAAAAGAAAGGGCACATAAAGAAAAATTGCCCTAAATTCTTGAAGTGGCTTGAAAAGAAAGGTACTCAAGTTTTATTTATTTGTTATAAATCTAATACGATTGATGTTAATCATAACACATGGTGGATTGATTCTGGTTCAACAATTCATGTTATCAATTCCTTGCAGGGATTGGAAAAACCCTCGGAAACCAGTGGAAAGTGAGCAACGCATCTACTCTGGGAATAAGATGCCCTCACATGTGGAAGCAGTAGGAACGTGCAAACTAGTTTTACGCAGTGGTTTTATTTTGCTTTTGGAAAACACTTTTTATATTCGTAGTTTTGCTAGGAATTTGATTTCTTTTTCTGGTTATTCCTTTAACTTTTCAGACTCTTATTTTAGTTTATCTTATAGATTGATATTATTGGATGTGGTATTTTGTCTGATTGTCTTTTCTGTCTTAAATTGCAAAATGATGACACACCACAAGAAAACTGCTGATAGACACCACCAAAAAGACACCGGTTTTATGACTTTACTAGTGTCTTTTCCTTTTTAACACCAGTTTTGTAAGAAACCGGTGTTTATTAGTCCTGTCGTTTGATAAACAACACCGGTTTCCTAGAATCGGTGTCTATTGTAAACAAAATTCCAAATAGACACCGGTTTTTGCATCGGATTTCAAAACCGGTGTCTATATATGAAAATTATTTTAGATTTGACACCATATCTTTCGACATCAGTTATAGAACTGGTGTCGTTATTTTTTTAACACCAGAATATTAACACCGGTTTTACAACTAGTGTGGTTAGGAGTGTAGGACCCTTAGTAATTAGGGTTATTATCAGAAAAAAAGAAAAACAACGTCCGCGCGCCTCTCACCCCCTGCGCCTCTCTCTCTCACCTCTCCCCAGCTCCGTCATCGCCTCCTTCCCCTCCCACCGGTCGCCAACCGCTCCTGTCCGCCCATGGTTGTTTCTCTTCCGCGCTCCCATCCCGCCTCTCTCACCTCTCCCCTGCGCCGCGCCCGTCGCTCATCGCCTCCTCCTCCGTCGTTGTCATCTTGATGCATTTCTCTCTCCTTTCTCCTCCTGCTCCACCGCCTATCATCTCCCAGCCATTTCTTCGTCTCTGGCCTAAAATAGGTTTGTTACTTGGAAATTCTCACTCAATGGCCAAACAATCTCAAATTTCTAAACCCTAGGCAATTGTTTATTCTGATTTACAATTTTTCTGATTTTCTCTTAACATATTTTAGTTTATGAATCAGTAGGATGTTTGTGTGCTGTTGAAATTCTCACTCAATGGGCAAAACAATCTCAAATTTCTAAACACTAGGTAATCGCTAACTCTGATTTACGATTCTTCTGATTTTCTCACCGTGAGCAATTGCTATTTTCGTATTTCTTTTTTGAGCTGTAGAGTCCAATTAATAATGCTATTTTTTCTCTGTAAAAACTGCTGCTATATAGCAAATTATATATGTTGCTTCTGTCTTTTGGTCTATGGAAAAATTAAAGTGAATTTTGTTAATATAGTCATGCACAGTAGATTGGGAATTTGAGGTGTTATTCTTATTGCTTTTTCTTTTTGTAAGCATCAACTTCAGAGAAAAATTGATACTGATCATGTTCTGAATAGGCTCAAACAATTCAGGGCTATGAATCGGTTCAATAAAGTTCCACTCAGGGTAATTACAATTTTTCCTATAAGAATGAAAAAGGAAAATTATTTACTTATATGAGATTTATACAGTTTCATCAGTTTGGACTTATTTTTGCTTCAAAATTTTGATCTTCTAAGTCCTAATGTATAGACATAATTCCAAACTTCATTTCCCTGCTATAACTTTTGGCTTGTTTTTTGAATTTTCCTCTTAAAAGATAACTGGTTCTTTTGTGATTAGGCTAAATCTCAGGGGTTGAAGCCTGACAACTTAATATTTTTTTGGATGAGTAGGTTATTGCAGGTTGCCTGTCAGAGGAAGAAATCATGGGATTGAAAGAAATATTCCAAGGTATGGATACTGATAACAGTGGAACAATAACTCTTGAAGAGCTAAAGCAAGGGTTGACCAAACTAGGTACAAAGCTGTCTGAATATAAAGTGAAGCAGTTGATGGAAGCTGTAAGCAATGATCTTTTGTTAAAAGGCTTTCTATGTATGGTATATTATATTATTCTTTTGCTTCATCAGTGCACTGTAGCATTTGCTATTTGATAGCTTTAATGATAAACTATTTTTTCCCTGTATTAATGAATGGGAGTTGATTACAAAGATGTTCTTTCATTGCTAAATAGCTATAGGTGTACTCTTGTGAAATTACTATCTAAGTGCTGACATATTTTGGTGTGATCATATAGGTGTAACTGCCTAAAAAACATTGTTTGACTTGCTTTGATGTAATATTTTGGGATCATGACTTGGTTCTTTGTTATTTTTGCATAATTACAAAAATATCACTAAGATTTAGCCTAAATACAAAAACACCAATTTTTAATTCCAAAACAGTGTAATTTGTAAAATATAAACATATTTCAAGGGTATTTGTAATTTTTTTGAAATAATTGGACTTTTTTTGTAATTAGCCTAAACTAAGAGGTTGTTTTGTAATTATTCCCTTTTTTTTTTTTTTTTCTAAATAACCCAATATTGAGAGAAAACGGAACCTAGTTTACTATAATTAGTCTTAAACTGCCCTGATCTGTTGTTTTAGAATCTTGTTTCAACTGTTTTATCCGGTTATCCTCCTCGAGATCCATTTCACGAGAAGAAGAAGTGATTTTTTCGATTTCAAACCGGATGGTTTGTTTCTTGATCCGAGAAAAATGGGGGTTGTGTCTCAATTAGCGTCAGTACTTGTAGTAGCAGGAGTAATGGAGAGAAAATAGGAACAATAACTCTTGAAGAGCTAAAGCAAGAGTTGGCCAAACTAGGTACAAAGCTGTCTGAATATAAAGTGAAGCAGTTGATGGAAGCTGTAAGTTTTTCAAGAACCTGTAAGCAATGATCTTTTGTTAAAAGGTTTTCTATGTATGGTATATTATATTATTCTTTTGCTTCATCGAGTAATTGTAGCATTTGCTATTTGATAGCTTTAATGATAAACTATTTTTTTCCTGTATTAATGAATGGGAGTTGATTACGAGAGATGTTCTTTCATTGCTAAATAGTTGTAGGTGTACTCTTGTGAAATTACTATCTAAGTCTTTGACATATTTTGGTGTGATCATATAGGTGTAATCTGTCTAAAAAACATTGTTTCACTTGCTTTGATGTAATATTTTGGGATCATGACTTGGTTCTTTGTTATTTTTGCATAATTACAAAAATATCACTAAGATTTAGCCTAAATACAAAAAACACCAATTTAATTCCAAAAACAGTGTAATTTGTAAAATATAAACATATTTCAAGGGTATTTGTAATTTTTTGAAATAATTGGACTTTTTTGTAATTAGCCTAAACTAAGATGTTGTTTTGTAATTATTCCCTTTTTTTTTTGTTTTTTTCTAAATAACCCAATATTGAGAGAAAACGAACCTAGTTTACTATAATTAGTCTTAAAGCGCCCGATCTGCTTTGTTTTAGAATCTTGTTTCAACTGTTTTATCCGGTTATATCCTCGAGAGTCATTTTGCACGAGAAGAAGAAGCTGATTTTTTTTCGATTTCAAACCAGATGGTTTGTTTCTTGATCCGAGAAAAATGGGGGGGTTGTGTCTCAATTAGCGATCAGTACTTGTAGTAGCGAGGAGTAATGGAGAGAAAATAGGAACAATAACTCTTGAAGAGCTAAAGCAAGGTTGGCCAAACTAGGTACAAAGTCATTCGAATATAAAGTGAAGCGAGTTGATGGAAAGTCTGTAAGTTTTTCAAGAAGTCGTAAGCAATGATCTTTTGTTAAAAGGTTTTCTATGTATGGTATATTATATTATTCTTTTGCTTCATCGATTAATCTTTGTAGCATTTGCTATTTGATAGCTTTAATGATAAACTATTTTTTTCCCTGTATTAATGAATGGGAGTTGATTACAGAGATGTTCTTTCATTGCTAAATAGTTGTAGGTGTACTCTTGTGAAATTACTATCTAAGTCTTTGACATATTTTGGTGTGATCATATAGGTGTAATCTGCCTAAAAAACATTGTTTGACTTGCTTTGATGTAATATTTTGGGATCATGACTTGGTTGCTGTTATTTTTGCATAATTACAAAAATATCACTAAGATTTAGCCTAAATACAAAAAACACCAATTTTAGAATTCCAAAAACAGGTTTAATTTGTAAAATATAAACATATTTCAAGGGTATTTGTAATTTTTTTGAAATAATTGGACTTTTTTTGTAATTAGCCTAAACTAAGATGTTGTTTTGTAATTATTCCCTTTTTTTGTTTTTTTCTAAATAACCCAATATTGAGAGAAAACGATAACCTAGTTTACTATAATTAGTCTTAAACCGCCCGATCTCTTTGTTTTAGAATCTTGTTTCAACTGTTTTATCCGGTTATCCTCTCGAGAGTGTTTACAAGAGAAGAAGAAGCTGATTTTTTCGATTTCAAACCGGATGGTTTGTTTCTTGATCTGAGAAAAATGGGGGGTTGTGTCTCAATTAGCAGTCAGAGTACTTGTAGTAGCAGGAGTAATGGAGAGAAAATAGGAACAATAACTCTTGAAGAGCTAAATCAAGGGTTGGCCAAACTAGGTACAAGTCATCGAATATAAAGTGAAGCGAGTTGATGGAAGTCGTAAGTTTTTCAAGAAGTCATGTAAGCAATGATCTTTTGTTAAAAGGTTTTCTATGTATGGTATATTATATTATTCTTTTGCTTCATCGCAGATTGTAGCATTTGCTATTTGATAGCTTTAATGATAAACTATTTTTTTCCCTGTATTAATGAATGGGAGTTGATTACGAGAGATGTTCTTTCATTGCTAAATAGTTTGTAGGTGTACTCTTGTGAAATTACTATCTAAGTCTTTGACATATTTTGGTGTGATCATATAGGTGTAACTGCCTAAAAACATTGTTTCAGCTTGCTTTGATGTAATATTTTGGGATCATGACTTGGTTGCTGTTATTTTTGCATAATTACAAAAATATCACTAAGATTTAGCCTAAATAAAAAAACACCAATTTTTAATTCCAAAACAGTGTAATTTGTAAAATATAAACATATTTCAAGGGTATTTGTAATTTTTTTGAAATAATTGGACTTTTTTTGTAATTAGCCTAAACTAAGATGTTGTTTTGTAATTATTCCCTTTTTTTGTTTTTTTTCTAAATAACCCAATATTGAGAGAAAACATAACCTAGTTTACTATAATTAGTCTTAAATCGCTTACGATATCTTTGTTTTAGAATCTTGTTTCAACTGTTTTATCCGGTTATCCTCTCGAGAGTCATTTTGAGAAGAAAAAAGCTGATTTTTTCGATTTCAAACCAGATGGTTTGTTTCTTGATCTGAGAAAAATGGGGGGTTGTGTCTCAATTAGTAGTCAGAGTACTTGTACTAGTAGGAGTAATGGAGAGAAAATATCTCCCCGCAAGGCAATAGCTTAAATCTGAAGAGGCTTCATTGCTTCAATGTAGAAATGTTGTTAAATATGCATAGGAACCATAGAGATGAGCATGAACTTGTTTACAATTAATTTGGCTTATGATTAAAGAGATACAAATGAAAGCTTCTCTTTGGAAAGTGATTAACATGTTTGCAAACTTTTGATAATTATCTCGTATGAGAGTTCTAGTTTAGAAATTTACCATTCTATCTCGCAGTTTTATTTCAGTGTTTACACAGGTAATTTCACACTTATTCTCAAAATCATTGTTTTCAGAAGTATAATGGCTTCTTTGAAGATCCATAATTGGCAGTATGGTTTTAAGGCTTTCGATATACACCAGAACATGTCTCTAAATAGTTTAGTAGTGTACACATAAGGCAATAGAGATCTTCATTATGGTAATTGGATGTTATTGTCAGTATGCAGCAGAGATACGGAAGACGTGTTTGGCTTGTGATTATTGATTTACTTGGATGCGTCAGTAATCTTTTTTTCTTATAAACTCCTAGATATGGTGGAATCTATCTTGATTCAGACATTTTAGTGTTGAAGCCGCTTATCCGAACTTAATAATACGAGTTGGGTTTGAGGAAGAGCAGTGGAAAAGCTTTAAATGGCGATGTGATGGCATTTAGAAAGCACCTGTACTTAATATTTGCATCTGCCTCTGCATTTCTGTAAGTTTTCCTTCACACTTTATGTGTAAGTCTCAGTTATCATGGTTCACCATTGTCTATTTTGCATTCAATTTATTGCCGTATCCATATATATATATATATTTATATTGTTGAATTGAATCTTCAATTCTATGAATATTTTGGTAAATATTCTGGGGAAAGATTTTTGTAGATTTTCCAGTGGCACTTGCAGACATGAATTGAGTTTAGTTGAGTATGATGCATACAGTTAGCGCAGAAATCTCTGGCTATTTAACTATAATTTTCTGCTCTAGAGTGAACTGTACATATAGATGTTGTTAGCACAACAATCTCTTGTTAGTTTACATATGGATGTTGTTAGCGCATCAATCTCTTGTTAGTTTACATATAGATGTTGTTAGGGATCTGGACTTGATGTCAAAGTACATAGGTTGTTCAATGTCTTGGTTCATTTTTATGCATGATATGCAAGGTAATATTTCCCTTTTTTCTTTATTGTAACAATTCCTTTTTCTCTCGATATAAAACAGATATGTTGACTTGAAGAATAACAGAACAACAAATAATACATTCAATTTCGATCAGATGCTTAATGACAAGGTGAATATGGAATTTGCCATTTACGGTATAGTATTTTTTTATTTTCTCAGCCGTCTTTCGTAATAAACAAACGGTTGAGTATTTTATCTCCGATTATGGTCAGCCGGTTCTTGACTCATGTTTGAACACATTTTTTCTCTCTCTAATCATGACTAGCTGGTTGTCATCACATTAGAGTTATTAGTATCCATTATATCTTTTAGACTTTTATTCTATTTTGCCTTCTATTGAGTTCATTTTCTAACCAAAAATCTTCTTTTATGTGTGTTCCCTTGGATGGCATATAGTTTTACTCATTACATTCTTTATGAGATCTTAAGTCAAATGACTTCATGAATAAGAAGAATATGTATTCAGAGTGTTCATCCCTTTGTCCTTTTTGTTTATTGTACTCACTAGTAAAGCTGGTGCAATATCCATATGCAAAAAAATTGTTCATTTTTTGTGTTTTGGTCTTATGCAATTTTGCTATGTGGAGAGGAAAATGAACTCAGATTTTTGTGAATAACAAAACACTCCAGGAGTTGGTCAAATCTGGTGTGTGATTTGTAAACTTCTCAAGAAGTGATGTGGCAATATATTTATTTCTTAATATATATTTTCTTGTGGCATGCAATTGCGCTTTTTCGAAGGGGTCATACGGAAAAGAGTTTTGAAGAATCAACATTTATGCGATATAAAGCAGATTCTGAGCTTGTCTTTTTTGTTGGAGCAATAGAATTCAAATTATGGATTTTACTTCTTGGCTTGATGGGTTGATTTTATGTATATATCTTGACACTATGTTGCTTTTTTTAGACATAATGAATTTGAAATATTGAGTAGTTTAATTTGATGTTCAATTTTGTTTGTGAGTTTTGATGTGCTGTGAAAATTATGAATTTATTAATAAACCAGTAATTTGGGTTCTATTCATCAAAAGACACCGGTTTCAAATCGGTGTCAAATACATAATCTTTTAACATTAGTGCCTTAGACACCAGATATTTTATATATACGACACCAGTTTAAAACCGGTGTCTTTCAAGGAAATGACACCGGTTCTGAACCACTGTAAAAATTTCAGACTTTTAACACCAGTGGCTCTAACACCGGTTGTTTTATAATAGACACCGGTTTAAAACTGGTGTCTATCAGCTTTTTTGTAGTAGTGACAATTGTACTGCTTTGAACGTTCATGATACTATTGGTATTAAGCGATGTATTATGAAAGAAAACTCCTCAATGTTGTGGCACTAGAGATCGGGACACATTTCCGTTAATAGAGTTAAAAGATTGGTAAATGATTGGGTACTTAGTTCTTAGATTTTTCTGATTTTGTTACTTGTATAGACTGCATTAAGGGTAAGCAGACTAACAAGTCAAAGAAGGGTGATAAGAGGAGTTCTGAAATATTGAAAATCATTCACACATATATTTGTTGTTCAGATATAGATGCGTATCATGATAAGTATTTTATTATCTTCATAGATGATTACTCATGTTATATGTATCTCTACTTACTCAATAATAAGAACGAAGCACTAGATGTTTTTAAGATCTTTAAAGTTGAAGTAGAGAAACAATGCGGAAAGCAAATTAAAATAGTGAGATCAGATAGAGGTGGCGAGTACTATGGTAGATACACTGAGAATGGACAAACAACCGGTCCATTTGCAAGATTTCTTCAAGGAAATGGGATTGTTGCCCAATATACCATGCTTGGTTCTCCGGACCAAAATGGTGTAGCTGAAAAATGAAATCGAACATTAATGGACATGGTTGGAAGTATGCTTGCTAGCTCCAAACTTCCAAAGTCCTTATGGACTGAAGCTCTTAAAACGACAATGTACATATTAAACCGAGTTCCAACAAAAGCAGTCTTAAAGACACCATTTGAATTATGCAAGGGTTGGAAAACAAGTTTGCAACATGTACGCGTTTGGGGGATGTCCGTCTGAAGTAAGGGTTTATAATCCTCTAGAAAGGAAGTTGGACCTGAGGACCATAAGTAAGTATTTTTTTGGATATGCCGAAAGGTCTAAGGGATACAAATTCTATTGTCCATCTCATAGCACAAGATTTGTGGAATCAAGAAATGCAAAATTTCTTGAAAACGACTTGATCGATGGGAGTGGTCAATTTCTGGATATTAGTTTCGAGAAAGATCATTCGTATACTCGTTATCCTACCTCAAATAATGGAGTGATTGTTGTTGTTAACAATTTGCCTCAAGATCAAGCGCATGTTGAGCAACCAGTCTTGAATATTCCACAAGATGTTGAACCAAATCTTGTAGATCATGAAGTTCAACAGATACCTGAACCTGTTGAACGACCAGTTGAACAACAAAATCCTGATATTAGGGAAAATGTTGATGAAAGGTTAAGAAGATCTACTAGAATGAGGAGTAGAGCTGGCAATGGGCCGGGCCGAGCCAGCTCGGCCCGAGCCCATCGGGTTTTTACAAAATTTTGGGCCGACCCAATGTTGGTTGGGCCTAAAAAATCACTGGCCTAGCCCAGTCCATACATACACCTTATGCACAAAAAATTCAGGCCGGGCCAAATAGGTCCGATTTTTTTCGGGCCTAAAAAAATCCCAGCCCAGCCCAACCCAAACCTCGGACTGGCTGGGCCGGCCCGCGGGCCGGGCTTAATTCTGCCACCTCTAATTAGGAGGTCATCAATTCCATGTGACTATGTTGTATATCTGCAAGAGTGTGACTACAATATTAGAGTAAAAAATGATCCCGAAACATCTTCACAGGCAATGAGTTCTAAGAAATCATCAAACTTTGGTATAATGCCATGAAAGATGGGATGAATTCTATGGCATCTAACAAAGTTTGGGATCTCGTCAAGTTGCCTGAAGGTGTGAAAACCATCGATTGTAAGTGGGTCTTCAAAACTAAGAAAGACTCAAAGGGCAACATCGAGAGATATAAAGCAAGACTTGTTGCTAAGGAATTCACTCAAAAAGAAGGAATTCACTATACATAGACTCTTTCTCCTGTATCTAAGAAAGATTCTCTTTGAATAATTTTGGCAATAGTAGCCCATTTGACTATGATTTGCATCAAATGGATGTGAAAACAACGTTCCTCAATAGTGATCTAGAGGAGGTTGTTTATATGAAACAACCTGAAGGTTTCTCCTCTAATAAAGGTGAGAAATTAGTTTGCAAGCTTAATAAATCCATATATTGACTAAAATAAGCCTCTCGTCAGTGGTATTTTAAGTTTCATGAAGTTATCACTTCATTCGGCTTTGAAGAGAACATCATTAGTGGGACCAAGATTTGTTTTCTAGTGCTATATGTGGATGATATATTGCTTGCTACTAATGATAAAGGTTTCCTATATGAGGTGAAACAAATTCTCACAAAGAACTTTGATATGAAAGATATGTGTGAACTATCTTATGTCATTGGCATCAAGATCCATAGAAATAGATCTCGAGGCATTTTGGGTTTGTCTCAGGAGACCTACATCAATAAAGTTCTAGAGAGATTCCATCTGAAGGATTGTTCACCAAGTGTAGCACCCATTGTGAAGGGTGACAAATTCAATCTGAATCAATGTCCGAAAAATGAGCTTGAATGGGAACAAATGAAAACCATTCCATATTCTTCGGCTGTTGGAAACCTTATGTATGTACATCTGCTTAGAAGACTTCCACGACACCGCTCTTCCACCTATTGTGAAGATATATCCACTTGTGGACTTGGAGTCTTTTGTGTCTAATATCCAATTGGCATCACAATATCCTTCTAATACTGCTGGATATCTCGTATAAAGTATTCCATAGTTCATGGTATACCTTAAGTATCTAAGTACCCTTGTCATGGCTTTCCAGTGATCCGTACTCGGGTTACTTGTGAACCTACTTAACTTACTCACTAAATATGCAATGTCTGGATGTGTACAATTCGTTAAGTACATCAGACTGTCAATTACCCTTGCATATTCCAGCTGAGAAACTGGTTCTCCTCTATTTTTGGCCAAGTGTAGACTTAGATTTACAAATGTCTTAGCCGGATGACTATCAAAAGCATTAAACTCTCTAAGTATGCTTTCGACATAATGGGATTGTGACAAGACAATCCCATCTGAAGTTCTAGAGATTTTAATTCCTAATATAACATCAGATAATCCCATATCTTTCATGTGAAAGTTTTTCCTTAACATGTTCTTAATATTCATGACTACTACCCATAATCAACATATCATATACATAAAGGCATACTATGACGTAATCATTTGTAGTACATTTAATGTAGACACACTTATCACATTCGTTGATCTTGAAACCATTTGACTTCATAGTCGAGTCAAACTTTTCATGCCATTGCTTAGGTGCTTGTTTTAGTCCATTAAGTGACTTAACAAGTTTACACACCTTTCGCTCTTGACCGGGTGCAACGAACCCCTCGTGTTGTTCCATATATATCTCATCTTCAAGCTCACAATTCAAGAAGGCAGTCTTAACGTCCATTTGATGTATCTTAAGGTTATGCAAAGCTACAATAACAATGAGAACACGAATGGACGTAATCCTCATAACAGGAGAATATGTATCGAAAAACTCATATCCCTCCTTTTGTTTAAACCCTTTAGCTACCAAACGGGCTTTGTACTTGTCTATAGATCCATCTTCTTTATACTTCCTTTTAAGGATCCACTTGCATCCCAAAGGTTTGCAACGCGGTGGGGGATCAACCAGCTCCCAAGTGTTATTTTGCATGATGGAATCTATTTCATTATTGATAGCTTGTTTCCAGAGATGAGCTTCTGGACTAGACAAAGCTTCTTGAATAGTTCTAGGTTCGTTTTCTAACATATAAGTTAGAAAATCTGGACCAAAAGACTTAGCTATTTTTGTCGTTTTACTGCGTCTTGGTTCCTCTTCATCATCACTTTGAGGTAACCTCGCAGTTTCATAAGTTCGTTTACTCGAACTTTCTTCTTTCCTTTCTTTATTCGGAAATATATTCTCAAATATTACAACATTCCTTGATTCAATGATCATACCTTCATTTATATTTGGAATAGCTGACTTGTGCACTAAAAAGCGATATGCACTACTATTGTTAGCATATCCATTGAAAGCACAATCGATCGTCATACGACCGATTCTAACTTGTTGTTGGCTTAGGTATTTCGACTTTAGCCAAACACCCCCACACTTTGAGGTATTTATATGACGATTTACGTCCTTTCCATAACTCATATGGAGTTTCTTTTTTACCTTTGTGTGGTATCTTATTTAGAATGTAGTTTGCAGAAAGTATGGCTTCCCCCCACAAGTTTTGGGGTAAGCCAAAACTTATCAACACCGCATTCATCATCTCCTTAAAAGTACGATTTTTGCGTTTTGCTACACCATTTGATTGAGGTGAGTAGGGAACTGTCGTTTGATGAATTATACCCGCTTCTGTAACGACCCAATTTTATGAAATTAAAGTACTCTAAAATATTATTAAGAAAATACAAATTTATAATAAAGTGATGCCAAAAATTATTAAAAAGTTTATTTAGAATTTTTAATTCTTAAGAAAAAATATAATAATAATAATAATAATAATAATAATAATAATAATAATAATAATAATAATAATAATAATAATAATAATAATAATTCTTCCAAATTAAATATCCAAAAAATATTCCAAGCATAAACCGGAAAAATTAAAGACTTAACTCTAAAATTTAGTCCGATCATAATTATTTAATATATATATATATATATATATATATATATAACATGATTTATTCCTCCATCCACAACATCATATCTCCAGCCGGATTCCTCAACCTGAAAGTCATGATAATAATAAGGGTGAGCTTCATCTCGCTCAGTAGGGATATATCTGTCAATATTTAATATAACATGAAAAGAATTCACATAATTACAACAGTAAATTCATTAATTTCATCTTTTTCCTCTGACTGGCCAGTTCCTACATATAGCATTACGGGTTCACCCCGAATATACATTTGATCCCAGACCCTTTTCATGGTCCCTAGCTTATATGAATTTATTTCCTCTTGACATATATTGTAATCAATGAAGTACAATTATGAAACATTAAATAAAGACAAATAATATAGAAATCCCTACCTTAACAATCACAGATATTCGATGTAGAAAAATGAACAATAAAAGTTCAATTCCTCGACCCCTTCGTTTTCTACGTCAAATAAATATATATAATTAATATGTGATTTTAATAAATTGAACAAATTAATAAAATAATTTGTAAAAATAAAATATTGAAAGAAGGCTTGTGAATTGGAAATTTATATATATATATATACACACATAGAAAACTTGAATAATAAGTAGAAAAAATATCATATCTTATAATTATTAGAAATATGGTGTAAAAATGTGTATGAAATTACACATATTTATAGTAGTTAATTCCAACCCCTAAACCTAAATTAGCCCCTAATAACTAATCCCTAAAAATAACCCCTAATCTAACTCCTAAAATAACTCCTAAATTAACCCTTATTATTTTATTTTAAAAAAATTGGGATATTACATACTATCCCTCTTAATAAAATTTTGTCCTCGAAATTCGTTAACTCGATGAATATTCGGAAACAATAATACTTTTAAATATAAATGACAACTTGAATTCATAAAATGCAATTCTAAAATATGATAATATAATATGACATTTTGAATAGCATGACATAATAAATTGCATACCTTGAGAAATCCAACGAGATATGATGGAGGTGGATGTCACTAGACTATTTTCTTTTTAAATTATTTGAAAGACATTTTTTTTAAACAAGTCTATAGAAACGTAGACCTGCTCTGATACCACTTGTAACGACCCAATTTTATGAAATTAAAGTACTCTAAAATATTATTAATAAAACACAAATTTATAAATTAAAGTGATGCCAATAATTATTAAAAAGTTGATTTAGAATTTTTAATTCTTAAGAAAAAATAATTAGGAAAAATTAAAGACTTAAATCTAAAATTTAGTCCGATCATAATTATTTAAAATATATATATAACATGATTTATTCCGCCATCCACAACATCATATCTTCAGCCGGATTCCTCAACCTGAAAGTCATGATAATAATAGGGGTGAGCTTCATCTCGCTCAGTAGGGATTTATCTGTCAATATTTAATATAACATGAAAAGAATTCACATAATTAAAACAGTAAATTCATTAATTTCCTCTTTTTCCTCTGACTGGCCAGTTCCTGCATATATCATTACGGGTTCACCCCGAAGATACATTTGATCCCGGACCTTTTTCATGGTCCCTAGCTTATATGAATTTATTTCCTCTTGACATATATTGTAATCAATGAAGTAAAATCATGAAACATTAAATAAAGACAAATAATATAGAAATCCCTACCTTAAATATCACAGATATTCGATCTAGAAAAATGAACAATAAAAGTTCAATTCCTCGACCCTTCGTTTTCTACGTTAAATAAATATATATAATTAATATGTGATTTTAATAAATTGAACTAATTAATAAAATAATTTGTAAAAATAAAATATTGAAAGAAGGTTTGTAAATTGAAAATTATATATATATATATATATACACACATAGGAAACTTGAATAATAAGTAGAAAAAAATATCATATCTTATAATTATTAGAAATATGGTGTAAAATTGTGTATGAAATTACACATATTTATAGTAGTTAATTCCGACCCTAAACCTAAATTAGCCCCTAATAACTGTGTTAGTCGATGCTACCCACTTGGGTAGCTACCCAAGATGGTTCTATACCATTGGATTAACACACATCCATGTGCATGTGTATGTGTACGTGTTGATCTAACGGTATAAAACCCACTTGGGTAGCTACCCAAGTGGGTAGCATCTACTTACCCCTAATAACTAACCCCTAATCTAACTCCTAAAATAATCCTAAATTAACCCTTATTAATTTTTTTTAAAAAAAATTGGGATATTACAGCTTCCGAGCAGAATTCTTCAAACGGAGCAACATATCTCCGCCTCTATCACTTCAAATCATCTTAATTTTCAAATTAAGCTGATTTTTAACTTCATTCTTGTAAGTCTTAAAAGTTACTAAAGCTTCATCTTTGCTTTTCAAAAGATATACATAGCAATATCTTGTGCAATCATCAGTAAACATTATGAAATACTTTTTCCCACCTCGAGTTTGCAGAAGTTTTAAATCACACACATCTGTATGAATTAATTCAAGTGGTTTGGTACTTCTCGTTACCGAATGAAATGGTGCTTTTGCCAATTTTGCTTCAACGCAAATTTCGCATTTGTCTTGTGAATCGGTTTTAAACGTAGGTATTAATTCCAGATTTACTAACCTTTTAATTGTGTTGAAGTTTACGTGTCCTAATCTATCATGCCATAAATTAGAATAATCCAACAAGTAAACAGAAGTAACATTTTTATTCTTTGCCTCTTGGAGGAAAACAGACATTACAGACATTTTAAAGAGCCCTTTATCAAGGTAGCCCTTACAAAGAAACTGACCGTTCTTGGTCATCACAAACTTGTCGGACTCAAACACTAGTCTAAACTCGGCCTTACTAAGAAAAAGACCAGAAACCAAATTCTTGCGGATATCCGGGACATGCAGCACATCCACAAGCGTAAGCTTCTTTCCGGAAGTCATCTTGAGCACAACCTTACCAAGCCCCATGATATTGGAAGTCGAAGAGTTTCCCATGAAAAGCTTCGTTCCATTTATTGGAGTGTAGGAGGAGAACATCTCCTTGTTGGCATAAATATGACGAGTAGCCCCGGTATCTACCCACCACTCCCTTGGGTTATCCACCATATTATCTTCAAACACACTGGCAGTGAGATCGAGCTCCGACATGTCTATTGGAAAAGACTTATCCTCTATCACATTGGCTTGTTGGTTGCCACTTTGATTGCCCTTTTTTGGGTGTCAGTAATCCTTGGCCATGTGGTTCGGTTTGCCATAGTTGTAGCAATTCCCTTGAATTTCTTGGCCTTTCCTTTGTCTTTTCCTGAATGCTTGTGTTTCTTGCTAGTGCTCGATTAAGGAAGAGTGGCCTTAACCTCCATTCTAGACTTACTGAACTTCCTTTGGATTTTCGGTTGTCTTTCTCAATTCTAAGTCTAACAATCAGATCCTCAAGCCTCATCTCTTTACGCTTGTGCTTGAGGTAATTCTTGAAATCCTTCCACAATGGCGATACTTTTTTGATTATTGCAGCCACTTGGAAAGACTCGTTCAAAATCATCTTTTCAGACACTAAGTCGTGAAGTATGATTTGAATTTCTTGGACTTGGCTGATCACCGTCTTGATGTCAATCATCTTGAACTCCAGAAATTTGCCGATAATAAATTTCTTTGTGCCGACATCTTCTGTTTTATATTTCTTCTCCAAAGAGTCCCACAACTCTTTGGATTTCTTGAACGAACTATAGACGTTACATAGGGTGTCGTCTAGCCCATTCAAAACCTAGTTTCGATAGAGAAAATCATTATTATGCCAAGCATCCACAACAATTCTCCGTTGGTTGTCGGATTCTTCATCGCCAACGGTAGGGGGGTCCTCCTTCAGAAAATGGGACCGACCCAAAGTAGTGAGGTAGAACAACATCTTCTATTGCCAGCGTTTGAAGTCAATGCCGGAGAACTTGACCGGCTTTTCGCTGTGAGCAGGTGCAGCAGCCATCAGAGTGAACAAAACTGAAGCCATAGTCTTGAAACAGAAAATGTACTTTTCATCTTGCGATTGTTGGTTGGGTGGTTTACTGTTTTCAGAAAATGGTTAAGTATTTGGATATTATAGGCTTAGTCGAGGCCTGTATTTGATACAATCTTCGCAAGACGAAAACGCACTGTATTTGAAGTGCTTACGGTTCCGACGCTCGTCCCTAAGATACAACGACTTTACTCTGTTCGAACAGGAAGTGTTTGAAACTTTCAGGGCTTGTATGGATGTATTTCCAAGTCCAATTTCCAGTTTCTAGTGTTGAAAAATGAATTTTAAACTTTATTGATTTTCATGTGAGAATTGGGAATATATTTGGTTTGTTGTCTGGAATTCTGTTTGAAAATGAGAATATGTTTGGTTATAGTTTTTCAAATGTATTTTTGACATACGTTTGCGTGATTGTAGTGTATTTTCACCTAGATTTGCGTGATTGGGGTGAAAAGTTGTTTGGTTGTGTTTTCAAAAGAATATATCCATAAAAACGTGAAAACTGGAAATAACTTTATTTCTACCACAAACTTCCTAAACAAACAAAAACTCGTTTTCCGAAATAGTTGGAAAGTGGAAAACTGGTCCTGAAAACACAACCATACAAGCCCTCAAGCTTTGAACGGGAAGGATAGCAATATGCAGAATGCAATGACTCATTTTTTAGTTTTGTAATTTCGTGTCTCTTTTCATATGCAGGGGGTTTGATTTTATAGGCATCAAGGTGCCCGGATGAAAAGAACATGTCTTTTGACTTGAAAAGACATGTCTACAGCCAAAATATGCATCTGGTTGCTCGAATAGGTGCAATGTGCGCGTCCGCGCACACCTGCGCGCGCCAGGTTATGCTCTCTATATTGCAGTGCCCGGACCCACGACCCACAACCCGGACCTGGACCCAGACCGGGCGGGGCTGAGCCAAGCCGAGCCTAGCCAGTGGCGGGCGGGCAGGCGGCGCGCGCGTGCTTTGAACCAAACTTACAAGCATGTAGGTCCTCACCCCTTTAAAAACTTGGGTGCCCCCAAGGGCCCAAACTCATATGTCCAACTTAGGAATTATATAGTGAGCAAACTTTGGTTTTTTCCTCCTATGTGGTATGGAGCATTTCTCCTTCCCCACATTTTCCATTTTCCATACCATTTTCTAGTTTTTAGTGGCTAACTTCTAGCATTAATATCTCATTCACCCGGAATTGGTTTTGAGAAATTCCAAATGCTATTCTCATCTACTCACTTAGTAGAATTTTTACAAATAATTTAATTCCATTTTTTCACTAATAGAAGCCATTTAAATATTTGGTCAAAATTAGGTCAACACCCATTTTGTACAACCAAATTCCAACACATATAAATCTCAACATCTCTCTTTATTTTCTGCAGTGCTCCTCAAATCCAGCAGCAAACTAAGATTTCTTGATTCAATTCATGTTCCACTTGATTGCATGAATAATACATTTAGAGACCTTAAAACAATAAACAATCCATGTTTATCTCCATATATGAGTATATAACATGTATTATTCATCCAACCAAGTGGAACATAAATTAGAATAAAAAAGTAGAACAAAAAATCTGGTCCAAGTAGAGTTATACGAGTTACTAGATTCTCTCAAGTCTCAACTGAATGCTCTAATAGAAAGGGACAAATAGGCAAGCTTATAAAGTGACAAGAAATTGAAAAAAAAAAGAGTAAGCGAAAATATTCATGTAAATGAATTGGCAGAATCAAATCTTTCCTTTTAGTCATAAGTACTATTTAAGTGGCATGCGAATAGTTAAACAAACTCTTCAAACAGCTAACCTAATTAATGATAGACTATGTGGTCCGATGCCAATTTTTCTATGTAGGTTACAAAGAAATATACAAAAGCAAATGCGCTCACAGTCCTAATCCTAATTAATTTAGGCTCTGTATTAGATTGATCCCTCCCCTTTCTTCTTCCGCCCCCTCCCTCTCCCCCCCTCCATTAGCTTCTTGCTGGAGGCCGGTGGCGATGTCCAGTTGCTGTTGACGGCCGACGACATTTGGTCATCGGCCAAACTCCCCATTTCGCAAAGTTTTTTCTTCTGTGACTTAACTTCGTGGAGGCGGGCCAATGTTGGCTAGCAGTGGGTCAACGACGGGTGGTGGTGTTGGCTGCGGCAGTAGATGTGGGTTAGGGAGAGACTGATTTTCTTTCTCTTTATTATTATTTTTTTGTTTGGTTTTTGTTGTAAATTTCCAGTTTTCTTTTTGTTGGTGTTTTTGTTTTCCTAATTGATTTGCGAAACTCGTAGGCGGACCAATTTTGTCTTTCCCGTAGTATGTGGCGGTTGCTCGTGCCAACCGATTTTAGATCCATAATAACAAATCCCTTAAGGTTGTTTGAATCGAGTAATTCTATAACAAATTTCAAATCCTTCAAAGCTGTTTTTCGAGTCATTTTGGAGGATTTAAAATCCATCTTAGATGAAGTCATCTGAAATTCTTCCCCAAATCCTCTCCCAAAATCCAAATCCTCTCATCCAAATGCAACCTTAGTTAATTATCATCATTTTCAGCAGATAATGTGTAATAATAATAAAAATTCTTTCACTTTCCTATTTAAGGATTATGGTTATGTACTTAATGTGTTCCTTGAAAGGAGTATTCTTCCAAAATTTTGATAATATATAGTTTTAGGGTATATTTTGAAATTAACTTAACCATACTCTTCAGGTGAAAAATTATTGATCTTAAGTAAAGCGACGTAACAATAATTTGAACTATAGTATCACTCAAATGCATGCATCCCCAATTAGAAAAAAAAGATACATAGGAAATTAGATTAAGATTCAACTTATTTTCTTCGCTCGATTAACTGAAAATGAGATATATACAAAAGTTAAATATAGTGTTGATGCAGAAATCAACAAGCACAAAAACAAGCTATATTTTGCATGCATGAAAACATGTTTGCGTGTTGCTTATTCATACATAAACAATAGAAGGTGAAGTGGAGAATATAAGAATCTTAAAAATCTAACGAATAATTAGTGCCCCACATTGACAAATCCTTCCAGGGTAGCATTTTGAATCAGTCCCATTGTGGTTGAAACTATCGTTCCAACGGTTTGAATAGCTGACTCGAGCATGCCATTGGTGGTAGAAAGCATTGAGCAAACAACCGAGCCAAGTGGAAGTTGAACAGTAGCAATACATGGAACAGTGGGTAGACCAAGAATAAGTCCTGTTAAAGCAGGAACCGTAATGTTAAAGCTTCCATTGACATCAGTGGTGGCTTTACCAACCGTGGTTGTAGAACCAAAAATGGAGCAATTCATGCTTACAACCACCCCAACGGCACCTTTACCAGGACAATTTCCAGTTGACGTGCAACAAAGTTGGCCACTCACACTTAGGCCGTCTATAGTGATTGTCTGGCCGTGGGCTAGTGGGTTTGAGGCCGCAAAGAGGAGGAGGCCAATGAGGCCGAAAAGGGCAAAAGAAGGGTTTAAAGCCATTTGGAGATTTTGAGTATTTATGTGCTACAAGCAATACTATGTTAGGACAGATCTGCTTAATTTGTTGTGTCCAAATGTAAAAGGTACATAAGAAGCCATATTTATACTGATTTATTATCCTCTAATATTGCCACTTGTTAGGAAAGAAAAACTCTTTATATACCCTTGAAATAGTCGTTTCCATTTTTTACTTAACTTCCGTGGCATGTGGATTATAAGTTAGGGGTGAGCACTTCTCATCCAAGGGGCATTTTTTTAGAATAAGTCATAAGACCAGTCAAAGCGAACAATGCGCTTTAGGTGGATGCAACTGCTTATACAAACAAAGGGTAGCCCCTCCCTTAATTGACACAATTATCTACATGTTGATATCCATATCTGGAAAGGCTATGGGATGCGTATACTAATTATAGAATTAGTGTTCAGCAATAACATTAATTTATATCTAAAAACTACTTAGTAATTAGCTCCCCCCATTAAATTAAAGTATTTTCTGAAATTAGACTTAGCTTGTTATAGATGGACCGGCCATTCTATATATATATGTGAATTCTATATATATGCAGGAATTAGGGGATTAATATATAGTTGTTATTGATTGAACGTACGTAGGATCACCAATTTTATATAGCGTTTTATAGGTATTGGATCAAATATCGTAAGACAATGTGGATTAATCTCAACCATTTATTTATCAAATCCAAAGGCTGAGATTTTTTCGAATTTTTGACTATTTTTTCCCAGTAAGGGTAGTTTGGTCATTTAAAGAAGGAAGTTTTTCTTTATTCTGGTAACCGTTCACAGAATATGCACGGTTTTTTAGGGATTGATTTCTGATTTTTTTTCCACTTTTATTTCATCTTCCCATTTTCAAACATATCTTAAGTTTTCTTGTAGAGTTTTTGCTATTATGTAGAAGAATTCTTCATCCTGTTTTAGAAGCGATTTCTTTGAAAGTGTGGTGACCAGGGATTCTCCACTGTATTCGTATATTGTGTGTCCATTTACAGAATTTTGTTCGAATGTTTTTTCACTAAAGTGACAAAAGTATTAAATTACCACTTTCAATTCCCATAACCACGTAGTTGCATGTGTATGAACTGTGTGCATGCATGCATTAAATTAATATTTTCTAAAATGTCCATTTAATATTTCAAACAATACATCGTATATATGGACCATTTTAAATTAAATATGCATCGTTATAATTCAGTTATGCATGAAATATTCACTAACTATGCATCAAAATTACAAATGTAATCTTGAACTATTCCTAATGTGCACAAATTGCAAGTTAAGCTAAATATGCATCGTTATTATTCAGTTATGCATCAATACTAACTAACTATGCATTAAAATTTTATAAATGTAATCTTTCATTATTCCTAATGTGCACAAATTGAAAATTAAACTAAATTTGCATCGTCATTATTCAATTATGCATCAAATATTCACTAACTATGCATCAAAATTTCAAATGTAACATTTCGCTATTCCTAATGGTCACAAGTTACAAATTAAAATAAATATGCATCGTTATTATTCAGTAATACGTCAAATATACACTAACTATGCATCAAAATTACAAATGTAATATGTCACTATGCATTTGGCACAAGTTCCAAATTAGACTAAATATGCATCGTTATTATTGAGTTATGCATCAAATATACACCAACTATGCATTATTTCATTTTATAATCCATGAACGTATATATATTGGTGAAAAGACTGTGATTGTAAACAGGTGTATTCATGATTTGAAGAAAACTTAAGCATACTGCAACTTAGCTATTATGCATTAGATTTTGTTTTTCTTTTTCTATTTGAAGGCATGAAAGAGATAGGATGGTGATTTTGTGTGATTTTCGGTTATGGAATGTGATTTGATTATATCCCACGATTATTGGCATGTATAAGTGGTGTTGTCATGAAAGGTTGTTACACCATTTTAATGATTTATTATATTACCCTTTTTGTGATTAAAATAATTAGTAAATATAATGCTCTAATTTTAATTGCAATCTGAACCATTCATTAGTAGGTGTGGATGGTTGTGATCAATCCATATGTTCTCACAGTAAGGGGTTGTCTCACGAGATCCTATCCCGTATTTTATATAATGGTTCAATATGTTAGGAGAATATCATGTATAGATGATGTCAATATTATAAAAGTAGCATGCATTTAGTGTATTATGTTGGAAATATTGATTTTGATAAAGTGAGTGTCGACCCAACTTTGACCAAATATTCGGTGGCTAAATATTTAATTCTAGAGGAACTAAATTATATATTTTTAATCTAAGTTCGGAGTAGATGTTCGTAGTATTTTTTATTTCTCAAAACTGAATTTTAATGAATGAGAAATTAATACACGAAGTTAGCCACACGAATGGACATTATGTAAAGGGAGATAAAAGGTTTTAGCCTTATCTCACATATAATATAAATCATTGTTTATCCTAGTTTATATACTAGAAGGTGTTATTAGTTGGATATACTATAACACAAGTGGATGATCACAAGTGGGCCACATACACGCGCTTGCGAGCACCCATCCCGACTTGGGCTTGGGCATGGGCCTGGGTCTAGGCCGGCCCGGCCCTTTGGGCCCAGGTCCATGTCACTATAGTTTTTCCACTCGAAATGGGCTTGGCCCATATCCAAGTGACTGTTGGACTATTGGAGCCCAGTGAATTTGGACATTGTAGGTGTCCAGATTCGTGTGACTGTTGGTATCTCTAACTCCAACAGTAATGGTGAGCTGAAGTGGGATGTAACACCTGGCTGTTACATCCAGTTTAATGCCCATTAACTCTACTGTTACTCCCCGACAGTTGTTGGATGTGTCGCCTATTTATAGGCTTAGCTAGATATTGTAGAAGACACAAAAACATATTTCAACATTCTTACTTCTAAAAGTTATACACTTTCTTGCATTTCTGCATTTGAGTCCAACAGCCAGTTCTTAACAACTTTCTGTTCGAAGGAGCTTTTGTGTTAGTGGTGCTACTACACAAAAGACATAAGCTGTTTCACCTTTGGAAGCAATACATCAGACCGTGAGTACTAGCCGGGACGTAATTGTTCTATGGAATGAGATTCACCTCAACTCGACTTACTAATTATTCTGTTTAAGAAGTCGTAATAGCTAGTTCCTCTTTCTGTGATTTTTTCTATTTCTTTGCCATCTTGAAGGCATTCCTGATTTTTGTACACTTGTAAACAACAATCGGGAAGCAATTATCGAACTTTAAGATGGCAAGCTCAAGCAAAACCCCAATCATCCCTCCTGCTCAAGCTGAGAAACCCGAAAAGTTTATGGATTTCGACTTAAAAAGGTGGCAGCAAAAAATATTGTTTTACCTAACTACCCTGAGCTTGGCGAAATATCTGACCGAAGACGCTCCTGAGGTGACCTAAAATGAAACGAATGATGAAAATGTGTTGCATTTGATGCATGGGGCCAGGGTGATTTCCTGTGTCAGTACTATGTCCTGAACGGGCTTAGTGATGCACTACACAGTGTGTACTATGCAGTGAAATCCTCCAAAGAAGTACAAAACCGAGAATGGCGGCACCAAGAAATTTGTTGTCGGTAAGTTCTTGGATTTTATGATAGGTGATTCTAAAACCGTGATGGAACAAGTTCAGAAGTTTATGTTGATCCTGCATGAAATTTTTCTGAGGGAATGGCCTTGCCGGAGGCATTCCTAGTGGCCGACTTGATTGAGAAATTGACCCCAAGTTGGAGGGATTTCAAGAATTATCGCAAACATAAGCGAAAGGAGATGGGACTAGAGGATATGATTGCCAAACTCATAATTGAGGAAGACAATAGGAGGACTAACTCTAAGACTAGGCTCATCTCTATCGAGTCGAAAACCAACTTGATGGAGCCCGATTCATCAATTAATTTGAAGAAAAGGCCTAACGATAAAGGCAAAAAACCGACAACTGGAAAATTCCAGGGAACTTGCTACAACTGTGGCAAACCAAACCACACCATATGCAAATGGACTGCTGTCTGCCAAAGAAAAAGAAAACCAAATCACAGTCCAATGCCAATGTGGTTGAACAATGGAAGCTGACAGACATTTACATGTCGGTGGTGGTGTTTAAAGCCAAAATGGTGGATAACCCAAAAGAATGGTTTAGGGATACCGGTGCCACTTGCCATGTCTGTCTTGATCAGGATGCATTCTCCTCTTATATCCCATCGACCGGAAGGAAGTTCCATATGGGAAATCATGCTTGTTGGGAAATTATTTTGTAGATTTTGATGAATGCCATGAAAAACTTAGAATAGGAAGTTGGCACCCCATTTTTGTTGTAAACTGCATTGTAATAGATAGGGCTGGTCGAGCTGAGTTAAGTCAGCTATGCCTAAACATGCAAGAAGACAACTAGAGACTGGAAGGAAGACTCCGCTGCGAGGCAGCTGAGTATGGCAAAGATGGGAACTCGACTGAAGGTGCAGCTGAGATTCAACTGAGTGAAATATCAGTCAAGTCAACTCAAGACAAAGCCAAGTCTCAAGGTTCAAGGTTGAAGTGAAGAGTCATCAAATGACCGGAAGTCGACTCAAGTCACCTGGGGATGTTAAGAAAATGCGGTCAAGTCAAGACAATCGAAAGAGATCCGTTACGTAAATCAAGAGAATTACTTAAACAAGTAATACCTCCATCTTCGCTTTCTTGAAGTGCTCGGTTCGAAGCGTGCAAAAGGAATAAACCAATGGGAAATCTTCGCACCATGTTAGAACTCGAAAAGTCAAGAATCATTCATACGAGGAAATGGAAATTCCAAGGATCGCAACAAGACAAGCCAACGACCACAAGTGACTTTAAAAAATAAGCCTATCTCTTCAACGGGGAGATTTTTGAAAGATCACTACAAAAGGCTGAGGAATAACTCTGAGAGAAGGTTACCTGAACCACGAACATTCAAGAAAACATTTGAACTGTAACCAAAAATATTCTCAAATCATTCAAGATAAATCCTTAAGCCTACATTACGAAGGAAATCAATCCAACACTCACCTATGAAGGAAAGATTACTTCAATCAGTTGAAGAGGAAATTTTTGAAGAATCAAGGGGTCTACATTCCACAGAGGATTGTAGGAAGGTTCAAGGTCGAACCAGTCTCAAGTTTTTGGAGGGCTTCGTGATCAAATTCAAGAAGCTTGAGCAAGTGGGCTGTAGTAGCAAAGCAAATTTGCCTGTGAAGAAGCCGAGTCGCACGAGAAGCCATTTGAGTGACCAAGGCATCTCCGAGATCGAGTCCCAAAGGATCAAGTCATTTGTGTGATCAAGACTTGTATTTGGAGTGTTAACCACTCGTATATTGATCAATACTTAGTGGATTTCTCCAGGAGTTGGAGAAGAGAGGAGTAGAAGAATTACCCCATCTTCGAATCTCTATAAAAACTTATTGTGTCATTTACATTCCAAAGACTTTAATTTCGCATCTTATTTTTATATCTCATTTGATTAATTTGCAAACCAATTGATAATCAATCGAGTGCTAAAACCGAGTATTAAAACAAACTTGACCAAATTCAAGAGTGTTACGTCTTCTTCTGAAAACAAATCACGTCGAGTTAAGTCTTTAGTCAAAACAAGTGAGTTATTCTATCGGCTCGAGTCAGTGCATTTGAGTGACTAACTCTGATGATTAACTAACTTAGCTGTCCATCAAGGACAAAGGTGTGAAGTATTAACTCTGAATATTTAAAAGGACTAATTGGAAAAGTTGGTAAGGTTTATTCAACCCCCCCTTCTAAACCTTACACTCACACCCCTTGGGACCTACAAGTGGTATCAGAGCGGTTGGTTCATTGAGCCTTCCGTGACCGGTTCTTCGAACTAGATCTCCAAATTTTTCAAAGTCTGTTTTAGTACTTGATCTTTCAAAACCTTTTTACTAGCAAAAGTTATTATCATGGAAGCAAATTTAACACACATCCCTATGTTCACAATTGAAGAATTTGATGATTGGAAAATTCGTATGCAGGCTCATCTATCAGCATTACACGATGAGATGTGGATAGTGATAGAGGATGGGCCACTGCAAATTTTAAAAGTGAACACAACTGTAAGAAGAGTTGCAGCTGAAGGTGAAGAGGATGTTGCTCCCCGACCAGTCATGGTTGAAAAACCAAGAGCTGAATGGACAAATGATGACAGAAAAAGATATAACTTGGATAATGTGGCCAAGGACATTCTTTACAAAACCTTGGACAAAGCCATGTTCAATAAAGTCAAATCATGCAAAATGGCTAAAGAAATCTGGGACAAGCTAACATTGATTTGTGAAGGATCAGAGCAAATCAAGGAAAATAAACTATCGGTTCTTTGTCTTAAATTTGAGAATTTCAAAATGATCGCAGGAGAGACCTTAGATCAACTGGATGCTCGGTTCATAGAAATTAACAACGAACTATCTGCACTTGGAAAAGAATATACACAGAAGGAAATGTGTATGGAGATTCTAAGAAGTCTCCCAGCTGAATGGGAAATGAAGGTCATGGCACTAAGACATTCCATGGACCTATCCAAGACATCCAACCATGAGCTATTCTCAGATCTCAAAGCCTACGAATTTGAGCCGAGAAGAAAAGACCAGGAGGAGACAGTGTGCCCAAAACAATCGCTCTAATTGTCAAGGATGGCAAGAGAGCCGAGGTCAAAGAAGTCATTGACCAAGAGGAAATAGCCCCGATGGTTAAAAGGTTTAACAAGTTCTTCAATAAGAACTACAAGAGAGGCAAGGGCGAATCCTCCGAGAAGACACTCGGCTCCCTCCAAGTCAAGGGAAGATAGGTCAACCAAGAGAATAGAGCATCAAAAAGTTGAATATCAAAGGGTGACAATCCAAGAATGGAAAGAGTCGATCAAAAGGTTGAAAATCTATCGGAATCGCAGGCAACCAGGTCACTATGCAATTGATTGCCCATATCCTCGTAGTCAACAAATACATGAATGAAGAAAGAAAGGTCTTGAGAGAAAGAAGACAAGAAAAGAAAAAGGCAATGTTGGTGCAGAGACTCCGAGACAACCAAGTCAAAAGACACGGTGATTGAGAGAGTAAGTGAAGCCGACTACTCAAGTGACTCTTGAAGAAGAAGCCTTGATCTGTTTGATGGCCAAGGAACAAGACCAACCTGACCAAGAAGATGAGGTACACTCTAATTCATCACACTCATATTCTAGTGATAGTGACTGTAACACACACACACTTCATCACCCACTGATCTTTATGATTCATTAGGCAAAATGATGAAAGATTTTGAACACATTAAATCCTCACACACACTACTAAATGAGGAAAATAGCCTACTCAAGAGCCAAAACTCACAGCTGACTAAGGAGCTGAGTACTCTAAGTCAAATAGCTGATGAGAATAAAAGTCTAAAGGCTGAAAATGCTAAGCTAATAGCAGAGATAGATGCTATAGAAAAGAGAGAAAATGACCTCAAAAATGTGATTGCCTCATTCACTAAGGCATCTAAATCATTGGATGATCTTATTATGAGTCAAAGAGAATGTGGAGACAAGACAGGCTTAGGATTTAATTCCTCTGTGTTATGTCAAGCTCCAAAAGTGATTTTGGAAAAAGGATCTTCAAGTAATGAAGTATCTCAAAAATCCAAAACTCCAAATGGTGCACACACATTTATTCCAAAGCACAATCACAAGCAAACTGGCCTTGGTTATAGAGGAAAAGGAAAACAACCAGTTGAGTGTGCTGAGAGGACAACTGAGAAGAAATCCAGCCAAGTTCCTCAGCAAACTCCAAACAGGAGATACTCTGTAAAGAAGAAACAGAGCTACCAAAAACCCTAGAAGTGTTATAAAAGAAACACATATGAAGGGAATGGTAGAAAGTACCCAAGCCAAGCTGATTGGAATAATGTGAACTATCAACAAAGACCTATGGAATATAAGCCCAAATGGCGAAGTCCTAGAACTCAGCAAAGGTCATTCCAAAGGCACATGAGCTCTCATCAGCACACATATGCACCTAGGCACTACACTCAGAGATATCACAACTACCCAAAGAAGGCAATTGCTAAAACACATACACAGGCATACAAACAAAAGAAAAGAGTGTATGAACCTAGAACTCCCAAGCAGTTTGCCAAAATTAATTATGATTATGGCACTGATAGATGGCAACCCCTTAGAGTCAAATCATTTGACTATAGGTTGGTTGGATCATCTTACAATACTAACCCCTCAGGACCCAGGCAAGTATGGGTACCTAAAACCTAACATCCTTGATTGCAGGTTCAAGGAGCAGCTAAGTGCCAAGGAACCTGGTACATGGATAGTGGCTGTTCCAGACACATGACGGGAAACAAGAAAAATCTGTCAAAATTCAAGGAAGTCAGAGGTGCAAAAGTCATATTTGGAGGAAATGAAGCTCCAGGAGAAATAAGAGGCATTGGATCCAACAAGAAAAATGGATTAGAAATCACAGATGTTGCATATGTTGAAGGACTCAACTTCAACTTGCTAAGTATCAGCCAACTTTGTGACAAGGGTTATAATGTTGGATTTAACATGGGTATATGCCAAATCAAGGATACTGAATCAAATGAAGTTGTGTTTCAAGGATGCAAACAAAAGAACATGTATGTTGTGGATTGGTCAACTGCAACACCAAGCACTGTCGTTATTAGCAAAAGAGCACAAATTTGAATCAAGTTGGTTGTGGCACAAGAAGTTTCGAGTCACTGAATTTCAAAACAATTAACAAGCTTTCCAGAAGCAATCTTGTGGAAGGACTTCCAGACTCAGTATACAAGAAGGAGAGTATATGTGATGCATGTCAGAAGGGAAAACAATTCAAATCATCATTCACAGAAAAGGCATGTCCATCTTCAACAAGAATATTGCACCTGCTACATATGGATCTATTTGGTCCAGTTGAACCAGCTAGCATAAGTGGGAAGAAATACACCTTAGTGGTAGTAGATGACTACTCAAGATATACATGGACAATATTCATGTGTAAGAAGAAAGAAACTCTGCAGAAACTACCACAGCTGATGAAGAGGATTCAAAATGAGAAAAGTCAAACCATTATCAAAATAAGATCGTGAGGAACCGAGTTTGTCAATAGTATAATAACTCGTATTGTATTGAAAATGGTATTGGTCATGAATTATCTGCAGCAAGGACTCCACAGCAGAATGGAGTTGCAGAAAGAAGGAATAGAACTCTCAAAGAAGCAGCAAGAACCATGCTAGCTGAAGCAGGGCTACCTAAAAGATTTTGGGCTGAAGCAATAAATACAACATGCTATACTCAAAACCGATGCATGATAAACAGACAGATGACAAAGACTCCCTATGAGATTTGGACAGGGAGAAAGCCAAGTGTTGCATATTTTAGAATATTTGGAAGCAAATGCTTCATCCATAACAATGGCAAAGATAATTTAAAGGCTTTTGATGCTAAAGCTGATGAAGGTATCTTCTTGGGATACTTAGCTGAAAGCAAAGCCTACAGAGTACTTAACAAGAGGACTATGGTTACAGAGGAATCCATTCATGTGGTGTTTGATGAGCCAAATGTAAATGGAGAAGACATTGAAGAGTCAGCTGATAAGCTGAATCAACCAACCATGTAGAAGAGTCCCTATCTTTCAAGCTAAAGCTCGAATCATAAACCCAGGATGAAGATGAGATAGTTGAGTCTCAAAAACAATTTGGAAAATCTGCGCCTAAGTGATGATGAGAGAGAGCGATCAAAGCAACACATTTGCAAGACGATCAATCCGGCTAACTTACTCCAACCGATGTAAGATGGCCGAGAGACCATCCACGAATGGTCATTGGAGATGTAAGAGAAGGTGTCAAAACAAGATCGAACTCAACAAGAAGCAATGTTTACCTGCTTCATCTCACAAATAGAGCCTAAAGATGTGTCACAAGCATTGGATGACACACATTGGATTCAAGCTATGCAAGAAGAGCTGAATCAGTTTGAAAGAAATAAAGTGTGGGAACTGGTTCAAAGACCTACCCATCAAAATGTTATTGGCACTAAATGGGTATTCAGAAACAAGATGAATGAGGAAGGCTCGGGTAAGAAACAAAGCAAGATTGGTAGCCAAAGGATATTGCCAAGAAGAAGGAATAGATTTTGATGAAACTTTTGCTCCTGTAGCAAGATTGGAAGCTATAAGGATGTTTCTTGCCTATGCAGCCCACAAGAATTTTATTGTATATCAAATGGATGTAAAGAGTGCATTCCTTAATGGTTTATTGGAAGAAGAAGTATATGTTGAACAACCTCCAGGATTTGAGCAGAAGACTCTTGGAGATAAGGTATACAAACTCAAGAAAGCTCTATATGGATTGAAACAGCACCCGAGCATGGTATGATACATTATCACAATTCCTCGATCGAGAATGGATTCACAAAAGGAAAAGTGGATAGAACACTCTTCAGAATTCAAGATAGGAAGAGCATACTGCTTGTTCAAATATATGTGGATGACATCATTTTTGGATCCACAAACAAAGAGCTGTGTGATAGATTTTCAAATCTTATGCAAAGCAAATTCGAAATGAGCATGATGGGAGAGCTGACATTCTTCCTTGGACTCCAAGTGAAACAGCTGAAGGATTGAACCTTCATAAGTCAAACAAAATACACCAGATATTTAATGATGAAATTTGGTATGGAAGAGAAGTCTTCTATAAAAATACCAATGAATACATCAGTCAAAATGGACATGGATGCAGATGGCAAGCCTGTAGATCAAACAAGATACAGAGCACTTATTGGATCATTGCTCTATCTAACAGCAAGCAGGCCAGACATCACCTTTGCCGTAGGTGTATGTGCAAGATTTCAATCTGCTCCAAAAGAAAGCCATATGACTGCAGCCAAGAGGATCTTGAGATATTTGAAAGGAAGCCAAGAAGTTGGCTTATGGTATCCAAAGGAAGGTGGATTCAAGCTAATTGGTTATTCAGACTCTGACTACGCTGGATGTAGAGTTGACAGGAAGAGCACCCCAGGCACATGTCAAATGCTTGGAAATAGGATAATTTCCTGGTTTAGCAAAAAACAAAATTCAATAGCCACCTCTACAAAGCGAGAATACACAGGCTGCGGGCATGTTGTTGCCCAAGTCCTATGGATGAGACATCAGCTGAGAGACTATGAAGTTGAAGAAAAGGAAATTCCAATCATGTGTGATAACACAAGTACAATTGCAATCACTCAAAATCCTGTGTTGCACTCAAGAACAAAGCATATCGATATCAGATATCACTTCATAAGAGATCATGTTGAAAAGAAGGACATCACCTTGGAATATATTTCAACTGATAAGCGGTTATCGACATATTCACAAAACCATTATGTGAGTCAAGATTTGAAGAACTCAAGCATGAGTTAGGGTTAATTGAGCTGAGTTGACACTCAGAAGACTCAAAAAAAAAAAAATGAAACACGAAAAGAGGAAAAAAAAAGATGAACTTTTAAATCAGCTAAGTGAATCAGTAGTATCGGAAAAGAAGATGTTAGTCACCGAGTCAACGAGTATATTTACATGCGAGGAGAGAAGAGTTAAATCAGCTAAGGGACAAGCTGAGTCATTTATGAGCAAAGTGACAAAAACGCAATCGTTTTTACTAAGCGGGAATGTTTTTAAGAATGACGTCGGCATAATTATGACGTGTCTGAGGCAAAAAGCCGCACACCAAACTTATGATTGGATATAAATCTTTGCCGCATTAAATACGAGACATTAAATGCAAATCGGCGTGCAAGATCTAAGCCGTTGATTTTGATCACATTTCAAAAACCACCCGCACGTCCTTTCATGAACCATACTTAAACCATTTTCATCCGTTTCTCTCACACTTTACCAAAAACTGTTCATCTCTCTCTCGAAAGCAAAAGCAAATATTCTCTCTCAATACCCTTTCAATCCTCAAATCATTTTCTAAATTTCGTTTGGTAAAATACTGAGAAATAGCATCCACTCATGATTTTGTCAAGCTAGGAAAGCAAATCCACACCGGGTCTACTGTGGATTTCGATGGTATGGTGAAACAGGGGTCCGACGACACCCTAGTGAAGAAGATTGCTGAGAAACTAGAAACGTCTGGGCTGAAACTATTTTTGACGATGGAGTTTCCGATGACCTATGTGGAATAGGTCGCACAATTCTATGTGAACGCTGAGGTTCACGATGAGGGCATCAAGTCCTCTGTTCATGGAAAGGAGTTCATCATTACCGCAAGGATTTGAGAACAATGCTTGTTCGGCGGAAGGAGTGTTGGAAATTAATGAAGCTGATGTTGACCGGATTGCTGCTTGGAAGGAAGTAGCCAAGTCCGACTATGCTGAGAAAGAAGTCTACACAGCTAATAAGAGGCTGTTGAAGGAGGACTACCACAAATTGCTGGATATCGTTGCCAAATGCATAGATATCAAATTTGGCGACTTTGACCAGTATTGTCAAAGCAAAGTTGATCGTAATGGCTGCGATCATTGAAGAAGCGAGAAAGTGAATCGGGCTGAGTTTGTCTACAACAGACTCGCTTAACGTTGGGAACAAATCCTTCAAGGAGGATGGAATGTTTGGAGGTTCCCTCAGATACGGCTTTGGTGATTGGCCGGTGATGGAGGTAAAAGGAGTCCCTCTTCGACATGGAAAGGCGTTCCATGTAAACAAGAGGATGTTCGGATCAAACCTATCGGCGCACATTTAAGAGAGCATACGCCAAGAGGGCGATCACGAGTGAGGAGGAATTAGTGACCACTGAAGATACAGCTGTCTCTCTCTCCACCAAAGAAGAAGGCTGCCTGCATTTTTGCTAAGAAAAGATCACGCCCTGCAAAGAAAGAAAAAGAAATCGCTCCGCCCCCGCAGCCAAGTCACACCCCCCCACAAGAAAAGCGGTGTCTCCGCCCCGCAGCTGCAGCAGAGAAGGAATCTCAAATACCTTCTCCGGTCGTCAAGAAAAGGAGAACGATAAGCCAAGATGGCGGCTCCTCGAGAAGAAGACAATGAACGGCCCCCCGCCCCAGGACTCGGAAGAAACCTTATCCGAACCAGAAATCCCTCGGTACAAAAAAAAGAAGAAGAAGAATTTTCAAGCATTCCGAGCTTGAGAAACCGGGCCGAGTCGACCACTCACGGTGGAGAAGATACTGAGAGACTGGCATTGGAGAAGTAGAGTCTCCAGACGTGATCGATGAAACGCCAAGTCTGCTGAGGCCGATCGGTCAGGAAGAGAGGCAGGTTTTTCGAAGACCAGTGTAACCCTTGAGAGGATAACAACCGAGGAACAAGGAATGATCGAGACAACTGGATTACTTTGATGTACATTTCTCCACCATGAATGATGAGGATCAGGCTACCGAAAGTGTCGCAAGCAATGCAAAGTCTGCTACCCTTAATATTGGAAACGAGGGCCAAATCAAAGAGAATGATGAAGACGATGTAATTATGTACTCTCCATTGTATCCGACATCCAAAATTCTGCGAGAGTGGAGAAAATGGAAGCGAGCCTACCCCGAGTGCTTCCGGAAAAATAGAAGGAACAATTACGAGAATACACATCAAGTTGTCTTGACGAGGCTCGGATAGTTGTGATCCACAATGAATTTCTCGGTGAAGTGCCACTCGCTCTCGAGGCTAATGGCGGCTGGCGATGCGGTCGAGGCACATGAGGAAGGAATCGCCGGGAGTTAACACTGGGCGATGAAAGTGCAATCCATGGAGTTGAGACTCCAATGGATGCCACCTCGAAAGACCCCAAGACAGCTGACACTGTAGAAAGGGATGTCCAAGGCCTCGCTGCAGTTGAGACTGCAGGAGGTAATGAAGGCCAACGGGAGGTTGAGACTTCCTAGGGTAGAGAAACTGAAGCACAGAACATCCCTCCTGCTATCATTGATCCATCAGAAAAGGAGATAAGTGCTCTTCACGATTCCCAGGATAATCCTGATGTAACCTTTCTGGGATCGGAAGGAGACGATGAAGCTGAGTCATCACCTGTGACTGATCCCAAAGACTCAGCTGAGGATGTTCCAACCACGAGTAAGTCTGACCTCAAGACTACTCGCAAAACATTCAACTTCGATGTTGAGCCACCCATGGAAATCTCATCATCGTCCGATGACGCTTCTGATAAGGCCGAGGACCAGTCAACTCATTTGGAAAAACCGGTGAGACCGACGAAGGTGTTGAGACAAGTGAGGCTCGGTCACCGGGTCAACTTCACAATGACCACGGTGAAACAAATAGAGTCCCGCTGCGCAAGCTCCCCAAGCTGCAGCAGGTTCGACTCCACAAGGGACTTCACGAGCACCACTTATCGTTGAACAAATTCCAGTTGCACGTGATGATTCTTTCATAGAATCATTTCCCTTCTCTCTGGAGGTACCGGACCTCCCTGAAGAATCAGACAAAGATCGCGAGCGCTTCCACAGACCTGATCCTGTCATTCCATTAGACACCATTGTTCCAGCCTAACTATGACTTTGACGCCTTTGCCGTCACCAAACAGAGAGAAACAATCAAGTTTGGGAGGTGTTCAAAGCCTTATTTGCTGAGATTGAACGGATGGAGAGGCACCAGGCCTCACTGGACATGAGGCTGGATAACAGGGACGCCAACCTTACTGCTGATTTGAGAGGCATCATAGTAAGGATCCGGGAGTGGTGGCAACAGCAGCAAACAATGCGTGTAGAACAAGCTCGATATTTCAGAACATTGTTCAACAAGTTGTTGGTCTGGCGAGCTGAGAATAATGATGCAAAGACAAAATTGCAAAAGCACATTGAACAAATGTATGAATCTCACACTACTGAGATAAAGCTGCTGCGTGAGCAAAATAAGAACGAGCTCCTGCGTGTGGAAGAGAACATGGATCGAAAATTCAGTCTCCTCATAGCTGAGATGAAGTTGGTAGCAGCTGAATCCAACGCCACCCGCTCGAGTTCCGTGCGGACTTACTCCTCGCCAGATTCAAAGCAGAACTCAGCCATCAGCAGACTAGACTTCCTGCTTGCTAGCTTGTTTCTAGGGTTCATCTCTCCTTTGATGATGCCAAAAAGGGGGAAGAGGAATACCTAAAGACGTTGAAGGGATCAGAAGTTGAGAAGGAGGAAGCAGCTGTAAAGGGAAAGACAGCTGAGGAAGTAATAAGAGAGAAGAAAGGGAAGTCTGTTGAGGGGGAAGGTTCGAAAGATGTGACCTTGATGATTGCTAAAACCCCCCAACAAGGTCTTGTCACAGCTGATATTATCAGCAAACTCCCAGTGACTCTGCCACTCCAACACTCTGTTGTACCAATGGCTGAAAAAAGAAAGGCAGTTGAAGCAGGGATGAAGGAAGTGGAAGGACGGATGAATGCCCGAGTTATGGATATTCTGAAACAACATGGATGCATTCCAATAGACAGAGACACCTATGCCATTTTAGATGCCGGAACTGAGCCAAGATCTGTTGATGAATTCAAGACGCTCGCATCTGAAGGTTATTTCGCAAACATGTCCGTGGCTCAAGCCTGAGATTTGTACTAGGAAAAAGGTCTCACACTATGTGAAGAAGCTGATAGGCAGCAAACCACTAGCAGTCACTCTGCTGGTCACTCTGCTGGTCACTCTGCTGGTCACTCAGCTGGGAAAAAGAAGGCCCCAGTACAATACACGCCCAAAGGCAGAGGAAGAAGCAGTGGTGGAGGAAGAGGTTTCAGACCTAGAACTCTGCCCAAAAACATTGAGTACATAGATCCAGGCAAGAAAGGAGGAATCTAATGGGCTGGATTTGACGAAGTAGCCAACCTGCAAGTGGCTAAGAACAATGCTGAGTATGTGAAGAGAATTGAAGAAGAAAATAAAAGACAAACTCGGCTATGGGAGGAAAGACAAGAAAGGCGAGAAGAGATGAAGCGCCCGGAAGGCGTATGAGAAAAAGAAGGCAGTGAAGATGAGAAGAAAAGGAAAAGGTCGAAGATGACAAAGTCAAGAAGATAAAAAAAGAAGGAGGCGAAGGAGATGAAGTGTTCTTTGTCCACCCCTTCATGTATTTTACTATGTAAATACACTTTATGTAAGTCTTCGTATATTGAATAAAATTATGCAATTTCTATATGTGAGTAGATATAGAACAACATGGTTAGTCTAAGCCTCGTTTAAACTCGATACAATTTTTTTGGCTTAAGCTCCGATACACTCAGAAAAATGACTATGTAAAGAACAAGAATGTTATGATCAATAAAAGATCGATTCTAAACATACATTCCGTGGCTCTACATTTGTCTGTATGTATCCTTGCTGTTAAATAATTGTATGAATGTTTTAAGTTTTGGCATCATCAAAAAGGGGGAAATTGTTGGGAAATTATTTTGTAGATTTTGATGAATGCCATGAAAAACTTAGAATAGGAAGTTGGCACCCCATTTTTGTTGTAAACTGCATTGTAATAGATAGGGCTGGTCGGTGAGTTAAGTCACTATGCCTAAACATGCAAGAAGACAACTGGAGACTAGAAGGAAGACTCCGCTGCGAGGCAACTGAGTATGGCAAAGACGGGAACTCGACTGAAGGTGCAGCTGAGTGAAGTATCAGTCAAGTCAACTCAAGACAGCCAAGTCTCAAGGTTGAAGTGACAGAAGAGTCATCAAATGACTGGAAGCTGACTCAAGTCACTGAGGATGTTAAGAAAATGCGTCAAGTCAAGACAATTGAAAGAGATCCGTTGCATATAAATCAAGAGAATTACTTAAACAAGTAATACCTCCATACTGCCTTTCTTGAAGTGCTCAGTTCCAGAAGCGTGCAAAAGGAATAAACCAATGGGAAGCACTGCACCATGTCAGAACTCTGAAAAGCTGAAGAATCATTCATACGAGGAAATGGAAATTCCAAGGAATGCAACAAGACAAGCCAATGACCACAAGTGACTTTCAAAAATAAGCCTATCTCTTCAACGGGCAGATTTTTGAAAGATCACTATAAAAGGCTGAGGAATAACTCTGAGAGAAGGTTACTTGAACCACGAACATTCAAGCAAACATTTGAACTGTAACCAAAAATATTCTCAAATCATTCAAGATAAATCCTTAAGCCTACATTACGAAGGAAATCAATCCAACACTCACCTGTGAAGAGGAAATTTTTGAAGAATCAAGGGGTCTACATTCCACGGAGGATTGTAGGAAGGTTCAAGGTCGAACCAGTCTCAAGTTTTTGGAGGGCTTCGTGATCAAATTCAAGAAGCTTGAGCAAGTGGGCTGTAGTAGCAAAGCAACCTGCCCTGTGAAGAAGTTGAGTCGCACGAGAAGCCGGTGAGTGACCAAGGCATCTCGATCGAGTCCCAAAGGATCAAGTCATTTGTGTGATCAAGACTTGTATTTGGAGTGTTAACCACTCTGTATATTGATCAATACTTAGTGGATTCCTGCAGGAGTTGGAGAAGAGAGGAGTAGAAGAATTACCCCATCTTCGAACCTCTATAAAAACTTATTGTGTCATTTACATTTCAACACTTTAATTTCTGCATATTATTTTTATATCTGCTGATTAATTTACAAACCAATTGATAATCAACTGAGTGCTAAAACCGAGTATTAAAAAAACTTGACCAAATTCAAGGGTGTTAAGTCTTCCGCTGAAAACAAATCATAGTCAAGTTAAGTCTTTAGTCAAAACAGCTGAGTTATTCTATCAACAACTCAGTCGAGTCTATTGAGTGACTAACTCTGCTGATTAACTAACTTAGCTGCCCATCAAGGACAAAGCTGTGAAGTATTAACTCTGAATATTTAAAAGGACTAATTGGAAAAGTTGGTAAGGTTTATTCAACCCCCCCTTCTAAACCTTACACTCACACCCCTTGGGACCTACAATGCTTCTTCTAATGTTGCTGGCGTTGGAATGGTGGTGCTAAAGCTTACTTCAGGCTAGGATTTGAAGTTGTAGGATGTGCTGCATGTCCCAGACATCTGTAAAAAGTTTGTATTTAGCAAATTTGGATAGTTCCTTGGTAGGGGTTATCTAGACAAAAGACTGTTCAAAATGAATGTAATGACTGTACGCCGTTTTAGTGGGAATATGAATAAGAATGAATATTCTTCTATTTATATTGTTGAGTGCTCTAATTTATGGCATATTAGATAAGCACATGCAAATCTTAATGCTATAAAAAGATTTATAAATTTAGAATTAATTAATTTACATGAGGTAAACTCACAAAGAAAATGAGAAGTTTGTGTCGAAGTTAAATAGGGTAAATTATTGTTTCATTCGATTGAAATGAGCACTTTACCTTTAGAGTTGATACACATTGATGTGTGTGATCTAAAATTTGTGCAAACTAAAGGTGGTAAAAAAATTTCATCATGTTTATTGATAATTGCACAAGGTTTTTGCTACTTGTTAGGATTCAAAGATGAAGTCAAAAATCAACTTGGCAGTCGGATTGAAATAATTTGGAGTGATAGAAGTGGCGAATATGTTGTACTGTTTGAAGAATTATGTACCCAATTAGGCATAATTCATCAAACAACATCACCATATTCACCACAGTCTAACGATGTTGCTGAACGCAAAAACCGTACTTTGAAAGAGATGATGAATGTCATGTTGATAGGTTCTGGATTACCCCAAAATGTGGGGAGAAGTTGTTTTAATAGCCAACCATATTTGAATAAAATACCACTTAAAGGGAAAGATAATACTCCTTACGAGTTGTGGAAAAACCGTAAACCTTGTTATAAATACCTTAAAGTGTGAGGGTTTTTGGCTAAGGTAGCAATACCTGAACTAAAAAAAGTTAAAATTGGATCAAAGACAGTTGATTGTGTCTTTGTGGGATATGCATACCAAAGTAGTGCATATCGGCTTATGATACATAAGTTAGAAAATCCAAAAATGACTGAAGGTACCATAATTGAATCAATGAATGTTGTATTCTTTGAGGATGTCTACCCTTGTAGACAAAAAGTAGAACTGAGTACAAATAAAAGAACTCACGAAACTGCAAGTGGTTCAACACCAGGTAGTGAAGAACAGAGACGTAGTAAGAGGTCTAAGATGACTAAGTCTTTTGAACCTGATTTCATAAATTTTCTGTTAGATGGTGAGACAAACTCTATTAAAGAGGCTCTAAGTAGTCTAGATGCCGCTCTGGAAAGGAGCTATCAATGGTGAAATCGAGTCCATTCTACAGGACCATACTTGGGAGTTGGTTGATCTCCCTGCTGGTTATAAACCTTTTGGGATGTAAATGGATCGTAAAGAAAAAGTTTAAAGCAGATGCAACTATTGATAAGTATAAAGCTCGACTTGAGGACAAAGGCTTTAAACAAAAAAAAGGGTTATGATTTCTTTGATACCTATTCTCCAGTAACGAGAATTATATCTATTCGGGTGCTTCTCGCGATTGCTGCTTTGTATAATCTAGAGATTCATTAGATGGATGTCAAGACGATGTTTCTGAATGGGGAGATAGATGATGTAAGTCCCAAGGGGTGATAATGTAAAGTCTAGAAAGGGGGTTGAATAAACTTTACCAAATTTTCAATTTTAGTCAGCTTAGTCCTTGATGAACCACTTAGTTTACCTTCACAGTGGAGTTAGCCACTCAACAAACTCGACTGAGTTATTGATAAGATACCTCAACTGATTCAGTTAACTCTTTAGAAATTCAGTAGACTTGGTTTTACAGCAGAAGACTTTCACCCTTTGATTAAAATAAGTTTTCAACACTTGTTTTTAGGCTTAGTTATTATCAGTTGACTTAGCAAATATAACAAACAACAATTAAAATATGCAAGAAATTAAAGTGCTGAATGTAAAAAACACAGAGCAATTTTTATAGTGGTTTGAGTATGGGATAATTCCTCTAATCCACTCTTCTCCAACCCCCGGAGGTAATCCACTATGTAACGTTGACTCTGTTACAAAAGGATGGTAGTCCGAGACAACCTTGATCACACAGCTGGCTTCTCCTGGGACTCAACTTCTTCACAAGACGGTTGTCCTGCTACTTCAGCTCCTTCAGACTTTTGGATTTGATCATGTAGCCCTCCAACAAGTCCAAAGCTTTTGGTTTGTACTAGAACCCCACTACACTTCCTTCAACCTTGGATATGTAGACCCATTGTCTTTAAACAAAGATTTTCTCTTCAACAGTTTGAAGTTGTCTTTCCTTCATTGAGTGTGTCGGATTGATTTTCATCGAGAGTTTTTATGCTCAAATTGCTTGATTTCTCTTGTGTGTCTCAAAATGCATAAGTTTGTTCTCTCTTGAATTCCTCAGCCTTTTATAGTGCCATTTGAAAAATATATCCGTGGAACAGATAAATGTATTATTCAATATAAATGTATTATTCAATATACACTTTGAGGTTGTTGGCTTGTCTTGTCTTGCAGCATTGACGTAGACTGATCCTCAAATTAATGCTCTGCAACCTTTCCTGAATTTTTGCAGGTTTCCTGGAACATCCCATTGATTTCTTCCTTTTTGCACTCTTTCAACAAACAACTTTATCGTACTTAGTCTGACACATTTATACTTTCCGCAAACATTTGATTTTTCTTGACAATGGACCTCTTCAGCTTTCTCGAGTCCTTTTTGCTGCATAACTCAGCTGACTGAGACAACTTTTCTCCCACTTGGCTGATCCTTCACTACACTACTCAGCTGACACAGAATAGAGTCTTCACTTCAATCTTCAGTCAACTTCTGCAATCTTTAACTTGGCTGCATTGACTCAGCTAATAGAAACATATTTATTACACATTTGATTTTCCAAGAGAATTGGGGTGCCAACTTCCTAATCTAAGTTTTACATGGTATCACCAAAATTTATTATATAAATTTCCCAACAATTTCCCGATTTTTAATGATGCCAAAATTTAAATAAAATAACAAAGTAAATAGTACATAAAAAAGAATGATTGTATGAATATGTCATTTTATTGAACATATCATTTTTGCACTTTACAATTTATTACAATTGTATAATAAAAAATTATACAAAGTACTTACAAGTTTTCAGTGTATTTACAATTATGTAAAAATACAACACAAAGGCTTCTGAAGCAGTCTTCATCGCCTATGCTGCTTCTTCTTCTCTTAGCTTCCTCATCATCTCTTCTTCTATCATCTTCTTGTCTTTTCCTTTTCTTCTCATATTCCTCTCTTCTCTTCTTTTCATAAGCTCTTCTCGAAGCTTCATCATTCCTCTTTCTCTCTTCCCATTCTTGGTCCTGCCTTATATTTTTTAGTTCTTGGCGCTAGCTGCTTCAACATTCTTTCTGGCAACTTCTCTATTTTCAAGTTCATTTAGTCCTACCCAGTATAACATGTCTCTCTTCTGGGGATTTATGTATGTGAAATTCTTAGGCCTTTGTGGTGGAGTACCTCTGCCTCTTCCACCTGATATTCCCTTACCTCTTCGAGACTCAGCTCCTCCCCTTTGAGTGTATTGTACAGGCTGAGCCCTTGAAGTCTATTGACTGCTTCTTTCAGTCTACTGCTTCTCGGCTGATTGACAAACCTCTAAGTCTTTTTCCCAGTACAAATCCCATGCTTCTTTTAGAGTCATTCCTTCAAAGAATCCTTCCGACTTGAGAGTTTGGAACTCCTCAAGCGATCTTAGCTCTGACCCTGAATTGGGATCAGATTCCTGTGGGAGCTTTACAACTAGAGAGTCTGGTAACAACCCTGCTGGGGGACCATCAAACCTGGTTTTTAGATTTTCATGCGATCATGCTTCCTTTGGTTGACTTCTGCAAGTTTAGCTTCCATTGCAGTTTTAGTCTGTTGATGCGATGTCAGCTTTCTCATCAGCTGACAACTCTCTTTTGGCAGCTAGGAATAGAGAGAGCGGGTTGATGAGCCAAGTTGGGACATGTCTAAAACAATCTTCAGGGGGGCTTTCTTTAGGGATCCTTCCCCTTAGTTCCACTACCTTCTCCCTTACTATCTTCCCTCTTTTTGGCATTATGACCAACAAGAGAGGTCTGAGGAACAACTGTCAAAATATGATCAAGTTTGACATGAGTATCGGAGTGAGCTACTCTATGCTTGGATCTAAGAGCCATCATCTCTGCATTCATAATCTTCATTTCAGCTCTCAGGCTGCTCTCTGCATGTACAAGATCCTTCTTATGTTGAGCTCGGAGAAACTCCATATCAGTTTTGTGAGTCTGATCCATTCCAAATATGTGGTCTCGATGTCTCTGCTGAAATTTAGCCTACTCACCACTCCAAATTACCAATTTTGTAAAGAGTGATTTGAAGTAGTTCACTTGCTCTCGTCGTAGTGCCTTTGTTTGTGCTGTCCATTCCCAAATTCGGAGTACTGCTCCTCGAATATCTCCAGAAATCATTTGCATCATGGTTGTCCAGCTGTTGGTTGAGTGCATCAAAACCCTATTTCCATAGTTTCCATTCAGAGCACATCGCCGTGAAGGCTTTTCTGAAGTCTGCTGCTTCAGGTGACTGATCCTCTGGCCACACTGAGTCAAAATCAAAACCAAACAGTACAACCTTTAAATCATCCGAAGCCTCGAATTCTTTAGGATGGATATCTACTGTATACTTCACACTTTGTTCAGCAGTCTCTATCTCCAGTGGAACCTCTTCCATGAATGGAAATAATCTGAAAAAATGTCACTAAGGACTTAAGGAACATCTCCCAGTCCTCCTTCGGGAGCCTTTCCTTTGGTCCCCTGACTTCCTTCAGCTCATTGTTCCTCGGCTTTGGGAGCTTCATCGACAGTCGCAACTATGGTAGCTTTCGAAGCTGACTGAGCCTCCACTGTCTCAACAGCTTCGTTAGCTTCAGTATTTCCTTCCTTTTGAGTAGACATGGACTCAGTTTCCATAACAACATCACGGTCTGGTGATGGCACCATTGGAAGTGGGCCATCAACCAATGATAACTTTGCTAAGGTAGCTTCCTCGCGTGCCTTCTTCATCTCTACTGTTAGTTCCTCTACAACTGGGTCCTCTACTATTTGTTCTTTGGGGGTGGACTCAGCTTCATTGTCAGAGTCCAAAAACTCGACTGACACATTTTTTTTGAGTCATGCAACACACTGATTTCTTCCATTTTAGGCGACTCTAATGGAGGAACTGGCAGTTTTCCTTTCTCCATAGCAAAAACACCCAAGGAAGTCTCAACCTCCTTTAGGACTTCAGTTACCTTAGCAGCAGTCTTAACCACTGTAAGGCCTTCATCAATCCCTTATGCAGACTTAGATGCATTAGGGTCTTCTACAACCTTCCCTTCTTCAATGGTATCCTTCGAGGTCTCAACCTCTTGGATTGCACTTTAATGACCAGCAGTCTCAATTGCCATGGTCTGCTATCCATCCTTTGCCTCAGCTGCTCCAGCAGCATCCTCGGCTTGCACTGCAGTTGGAATTTCAGCAGATACAGTCTTAACCATCTGAGCTTCGTTAATCCCACTCTGCTGTTCTTTTTTAGTCACACATTCACCTCCTATCTTCAATTTAGTGAGGTCTCCCATAGCCTCCTCCAACCCGGTTGTGGTGTGTGCAGTTTCTCCCTCAGCTGGCGCACCGACTGAATCACGATCTGCAGAGTCACTAGACACATGAGACTCGGCTATTCCTTTTGAGTTTTCAGTCGATTGGGCAGTTATCTCAATAACTTTTGTAGGGGTTGGCTCAGCTAGATTTCCCGCTACATCTTCATCCCTAGCTTCATTGCTAGTTACCCTGGGTAGTCCTTCGGAGTATGCTGGTGAGGTAGAATCATCAATGTTCCTCACCATTTCTAGAATATCATGGGTAGGAGAGATTTGCATAGATGATGACTCTCCAGGGCCCCTTCACAACAATTGTTCATGCATCTCCTTGGACTCTTTCAAGGCCTTCTTCAACCAGCCTTCTCGACTGGGTCAGCAGTATCCAGTACTTCCACATCACTGTCGCTGCTGCTGCTCGCAGGTTACATGGAACTCTCGGGAGCTTCTATAAAAGCACAAAAATGACACTTTAGGGAGTCCTCAACTGTCTTAGCCTTTTAAATCACCTTAGTCTTCCTCGCATCCTTCTTCTCATAGAGGATGGTTGTGCAAAAATCTACATCGAGAGCAGTGCGAATGGCAATGTTCCCTAAAAAGCTTAGAAGTTCTTCATCCTCTTCAATGAATTCGGGACTTTGGAATTAAGATCGAGTTGTACTCAACTTGCAGGCTCTCCAAATGCGTAGCCTTTCTTAAATATCAGGGTATGCAGTGGATAGCATAATAAGATCATCATCATCGTCCTCCTGTATGTGCTCTTCTGAAGCCTTTTCTTCCTCAGCGACAATCGCATCAGTCTTGGGGATGTCACATCAACTCTTCCTTTATGGTGTCAGCTATGTCTGGTTCGGATGTCTCAGCTGTTGGCTTAAGAGTTGTCTCTTGTTGTGGCTGAGCGAAGTTCTCATCTTCACCAACCTTCATATTCAACACATTCTGGCATAGTTGGATGAAAACAAACTCAGCCCAGTTGACTTCCTTCTCCAAGATGGTGGCCATTACAATCTGCTTAGTCTGAGAGAGCTGATTGAATGAGCTAAACTTTATATCAACAAACTTTGGTACCACAACCATCAGCTTGTGGTAGTCTTCCTTAATCAACTTCTTCACAGCTGAGTAGTTTGGCTTTGTATCAACTTCTGACTTGGCTATTTCCTTCCACTCAACTGTCAGCTCTTTCAGACAACTGGTAGGAAGAAAACAATGTTCAGTAAGGTCAGCAGCAGTCAACTTAAATTTCTTGTGGTTGACAGATGAGCGAATCTGTAGGTCCCAAGGGGTGTGAGTAAGGTTTAGAAGGGGAGGGGGGTTGAATAAACCTTACCAATTTTTCGATTTTAGTCCTTTTAAATTAGTTCAGAGTTAATTTCACAGCTATGTCCTTGATGGACAACTAAGTTAGTTAATCAGCAGAGTTAGCCACTAAACAGACTCAACAGAGCTATTGATAGAATAACTCATTTGTTTAGTCTAATACTTAACTAGGCTGTGATGAGATTTTCAGCGGAAGACTTAACACACTTGAATTTGGTTTAAATTTGTTTTAACACTTGGTTTTAGCACTTTGTTAAATATCAATTGGATAGCAAATTATCAACAGATATTAAATGATATGCATAAAGTAAATGCTAAAATGTAAATGACACAATAATTTTTATAGAGGTTCGAAGATGGGGTAATTCTTCTAATCCTCTCTTCTCGAACTCCTGGAGGAATCCACTAAGTATTGATCAGAGTACAAAGTGGTTATCAGTCCAGATACAAGTTTTGATCATACAGGTGACTTGATCCTTTGGGACTCAGTCTGGAGATGCCTTGGTCACACAACTGGCTTCTCGTCCGACTCAGCTTCTTCACAGGGCAGCTGCCTTGCTACTTTAGCTTACTTGCTCAAGCTTCTTGGATTTGATCACGAAGCCCTCCAATAACTTGAGACTGGTTCGACCTTGAACCTTTCTACAGTCCTCCTTGGAATGTAGACCCCTTTTGATTCTTCAAAAGTTTCCTCTTCAACAGTTTGAAGTTGTCTTTCCTTCACAGCTTGGTGTTGGATTGATTTCTTTCGAAATTTAGGCTTGAGGATTTGCTTGAATAACTTGAGAATATTTTTGCAGGTTACAACTTGAATAATAACTTGAATGTTCTTGGTTCAGGTAACTTTTTCTCAAAGTGATTCCTCAGCCTTTTATAGTGAACTTTCAAAAATCTGCCCGTTGAAGAGATAGGCTGATTTCAAAAGTCACTTGTATTCGTTGGTTTGTCTTGCTGCAGTTCTTGATCTTGACATTTCCTCGTATTAAATGAACATTGACTTTTAGTCGACACAAGGTGCGGTGCTTCCCATTGGTTTATTCCTTTTGCACGCTTTCGGGACTCGAGCACTTTAAGATATGGCAACATGGAAGTATTACTTGTTTAGGTAATATTCTTGACTTACGCGGCAAACGGATTCTTTTGATTGTCTTGACTTGAATGCCTTTCCTTAACTTCCCCCAGGTGACTTGAGTCGGCTCCCAATCATTGGATGACTCATCCGTCACTTCAACTTGAGATTTGGCTATCTTGAGTTGACTTGATCGACACGTCACACAATCAGTATCATAGTTGCTACTCCTTGATCGAGTTCTTGTCTTCTTTTCCTTGCTATACTCAGCTTTTTCACGGAGTCTTCATCCGATCTTTGATTGACTTCTTGTATGTCCAGCGTAGGCGACTTGACTCGGCTAGTACAACCTATCTATTACAATACAAATTACAAAGAAAATGGGGTGCCAACTTTCTAGTCTAAGTTTTACATGGCATTCATCAAAATCTAAACAATAAATTTCCCAATAATTTCCCCCTTTTTGATGATGCCAAAACTTAAAACATACATATAAAATGTAAATAGCAGAGATACATACAGACAATGTAGAAATAGAGAATGTATGCGTAGAATTGATCCTTTTATTGATCATAACATTCTTGTCATTTACACAGATGTTTACAAAGTGTATCAAAGCATCATGGCGTTCTATATCTACGCAAAAAAAAAATATAGAAATTGCATAACTTTTATTTATTTTCAGAAGACTTACACAATATGTATTTACAATAGTAATGTACATGAAGGGGTGGACAACAACACTTCATCGTCTTCGCTGTCTCCTTCTTTCCTCTTCAGCTCTGTCATCTTATGGTTTCTTTCTCTTCTTTTCTTCTTCAGCTGCTTTCTTTTTCTCGTAGGCTCTTCTGGCAGCTTCATCTTTTCTTCTTCTTTCTTATCTTTCTTACCACAACTGAGTTTGTCTTTTATTTTCTTCTTCAATCCTTTTTACATAATCAGCATTCTTCCTGACCACTTCCATATTGGCTACTTCATCATACCCAACCCAATAGATCCCTCCTTTCTTCCGTGGATCTATGTATTCGATGTTTTTGGGTAGAGGTCTAGGTCTGAAACCTCTTCCTCCATTGCTTCTCCCTCTTCCTCTGGGTGTGTATTGTACTGGGGCCTTCTTCTTCCCATCTGAGTGACCAGCAGAGTGATCGCTAGAGTCTTGCTCTGTCGCCTTCTTCGCATGACTTGAGCCCTTTTTCCCAATATAAGTCCCAGGCTTGGGCCATGGTCATGCCTTCGAAGTATCCATCGGATGCGAGCGTTTTGAATTCATCAACGATCCCAGGCTCGATGCATCGATGTATGCGAAATGGCATCAATGTCTTTTCCTGTTGGAATGCCTCCGTATTGTTTCAGTATATCCATCGCACGGGCATCCATTTTTCTTTCAACCTCCTTCATCTCTGCTTCTCCTATCTTCCTCTTCTCAGACATGGGCACAGCAGAGTGTTGGAGTGGCAGAGTTCTTTGGAAGTTTCTTTGATGATGTCAGTTGTGACAAGTCATTGTTGAGGGGTTCTAGCAACCATTAAGGTCGTATCCTTTGAACCTTCCCCTCAACGGATTTTCCCTCACCTTTCTTTACGCTTCTTGACTATTTTCTTCTCGCTTCTCAACAATTGCGTCCTTCTTCTCTCGTGATCGATCCTTTCAACGTCTTTAGGTATTCCTCTTCCCCTTTTTGGCATCATCGAAGGAGAAAGGAACCCCCGAAACATGCCGCAAACATGAAGTCTAGGCGGTGATAGGCCGAGTTTTGCTTGGAGTCTGCTGCGGAGTATGCTGCACGAAATTCTGAGCGGGTGGCTTTGGATTTGGCTGCCACCAGCTTCATTTTAGCCATAAGGAGGCTGAACTTTTCATTAGTGGTATGAGAGGCATGCATCCTATCAATATTTTCTTACATCCTCGTCTTCATGTCAGCATTATCAGCGCTCCAGACTAGCATTTTATTGTAGAATGCTTTGAAATATCGAACCTGTTCCACACGCATTGTCTCTGCTTTGTTGCCACCATTCCCATATTTGGACCACTATTCCACGTAGATCTGTAAGGTTTGCATCTCTGTTATCGGCCGCATATCCAATGAGGCTTGGTGCCTTTCCATCTTCTCTATCTCTCGCAAATATTGCCTTGAAGACTTCTCGAACCTCAGCTGTCACCTCTATCTCAGCTGGCGGCCTAGCAACATCAAAATCAAAATTTTCTGGGACGATGGTATCTGTGGGAATGACTGGATCGAGGTTTATGGAAACGTCTTTGATCTCTAGCGATTCTTCATCCAGATCGGCAACTCTAGTGAGAAAGGGAAAGTTTGTTCAAACGCATCATCACGGACATAGGGAATCTGTTCAATCGTGACTTGTGGCCATGATGTGCCTGGTTGAGTCGATTTTCTGCAGCAGCGTTGGGAGCTGCGCGAGATCGTGATTCAACCGGGGTCTGTTGTGGTATGGACCGGTGGGTGAGCCTCAATGTCTCAACAACTTCTTCGGTCTCGGTCTGTTTGGTTTTTCCATTTGAGTTTCTTGTTCCTCGACCGTATAAGTAAGCGTCATCGGACGATGATGAGACTTGAAGGGATGGTTCATCATCAAAATTGAACTTTTGACGAGCAACTTGAATTTGGCTTACTCGTCCGGGAAGAACATCCTCACCGAGTCGTTTGGACTTGCAACAGGGGATGACTCAACTTCATCTTCACCTTCGGATCCCGGAAAAGTTACATCGGGTTGTCTTGGGAATCGTGAAGGGCACTTATCTCCTTCTCGGTTGCATCAATGATAACATGAGGGATGTTCGTCAGATTTACGCTTCTTTACCTCGGGAAGTCTCAACCTCCAGAGGCCTTCGCATCTCCTCCTGCGGTCTCAACTCGCAGCAAGGCTGGACATTCCCTTCGATAGACTCGGATTTTGTCTTGGGGTCTTCTACGGTGGTATCCACAGAGCCTCAACTCGTGGATTGCACTTTCATTGCCCAGTGTTAACTCCCGGCCGATCCATCCTATGCCTCGACCGCATCGCGGCGTCTCCTCGGCAGAGAGCGATTGGCACTTTAGCCGAGAGCAGTCTCAACTATCCGAGCTTCTTGGTGACAACTGTTGTGTTTCTATTTCTTGTTCCTTCTCCACTTTGCCTCCGAGATTCATGGTGGAGTTTATCGCAACAACCTCCGACCTAGCTGCAGTGGAGGAGTTTCCCCTCACTGGCACACCACCGAGTGACTTGGGTTGGGGTCACTCTTCTCCAAACTCCCGACTATGTCCATTGAGTGTTCAGCCGTGGGGGGGTGGTAAGACACCTTTAATAGGGGTAGGCTCGACTTGGATCCCCAAGTTCCCGGTTTCATCGCCAAGTCCCCTAGATCCATTCTCCGAGTGAGTGGGAAGTGGTTGCAGCAATAATAGTGGCAATTTGGTGCACCACTCCCAATAGATCAATTTCCGGATGAGATTTGGAAGACTCCTGGTCCTTCGATCGGTTGTTGCTCATGCAGCATCCTGGATTCCCGCATGGCTTGCTGCGTCTCTAGCTCTTCTCGCGCAGAAAGACGGTTCGATCTTCCTCACTTCCCGAGAACATCGAGGTGGGGATGAGTATGCTCGGTGGTGGTTCAGTGAAAGGACAAATGTTGGCCTTCTCACGAGCTTGACCTCTTTCTAACCTTTCCTTCTCCTTCTCTTTGAAGATATTCAAGATATCTATGCGATTCTTTTCATCCATTGCCTGGACCACGTGGGTCAATCCGAGGAAATTCATCAGTTCTTCCTCTTCTTCAATAAATTCAGTCTTTGGAACTGTTCCCTTGAGCGACTCAACTTCCACTTCCTCCATTCTCGCAGATGATTTTGGATGTCTGGATATGGTGGAGATAGCATGACCAAATCATCGTCATCATCTTCCGCAGCACCACTTTCTCGGGAATGGAGGGTAGCGAGCTTGCCGCTCTTCACCCTCAGCGGCGTCGCGCCGGTGGAGACACAACCTGTCGACAAGAGACTTAGTCTCTGTCTCTCTTGTTACTTGCTCCTCAGCTGTTCTGTCCACAGTGGGGTCTTCGACTTGCCTCAGCTTATCGGCTTCAGCAGACTTGGTGGATTCATCAATGATCTCTGGATACTCTACTTCTCCAGCCGAGTGGCAGACTCAGCTATTTTCTCAAGCTCTGAACGCTTGAAGATTCTTCTTCTTCTTTTGGTTTTCACTAGAGGATCGTCTGGTTCTACTTCCTTCGGTTCCTCGATAGTAAAGGCCTGTGGGGTTGCCTTAGAGGTAGCTGCCTTTCTCGTCTTGGTAGTCCTCTTCTTCTTCATTCCTGGAGAAGATACTAAGGATTCCTTCTCTCTCTCTGCGAGTGCAGGGCAGGAGACACGGCTGCGCAGGGCAGTGCGATTGTTTTCGGCCAGGGGCAGGTGCGAGTTGTTTTCTTTTTTTCTTCTTGGGCTTTCTTTTCCAGTGCAGGGGCTTTTCTTCTTGGGAGGGGAGACAACAACTGTTTCCTCAGGGTCAGCTGATTCCCCCTCACTGGTATCCACTCTCTTGGCATAAGCTCTCTTCTGAGCTCCCGAGAGAGATTTGATCGGAACATCTTCTTGTTAACATGGAACGCCTTTCCATGTCGGAGTGGAACTCCCTTCACCTCCATCAGCCGGCCAATCACAAGGCCATATCCCAAGGATCCTCCAAAAGACCCATCTTCCTTGAAAGACATATTTCCAACATTTTGGCAGAATCTGTTGTATACAAACTCAGCCCAGTTTACCTTCTTCTCCTCCATGATCGCAGCCATCACCGATCAGCTTGGTTTTGGACAGCTGATTAAAGCTTCCAAATTTTATGTCTACACATTTGGCAACAATGTCCAATAGCTTATGGTAATCTTCCTTCAACACCTTCTTGTCTGCTGTGTAGACGACCTTCGCAGCACAGTCAGGGTTGGCCACTTCCTTCCATGCAGCAGCCAGGTTTACATCAGCTTCGAGTATTTCCGATACACCTTCCGACGGCAGCAAGCAATGCTCCACAAGGTCTTGGCATGATCGTAAACTCCTTTCCGTGAATAGACGACTTGATGCCTTCATCGTGAACTTCAGCGTTCACGTAGAATTGTGCTACTTCCTCCACATACGTCATCTAAAACTCCATAAAGAGAAAGGGTTTCAGTCCAGATTTCTCCACTTTCTCAGCTATGTTCTTCACAAGGGTTTCATCGGACCCCTATTTGATCATCCCTTCGAAATCCATGGTAGAACCAGTGTGGATTTGCTTTCCCAACTTAGCGAAATCATAGGTAGTTGCCATTTTTGAGTACTACCGAACGAAACCTTAGAAATTTGCCTTGAAGATTGATAGGGTTTTGAGAAAAAATCTGATCTTTGCATTTGGAGAGATGAACAGTTTTGGTGTAGTGTGAGAGAGAAAACGGACGAAATGGTATATGTATGGGTTATGAAAGGACGTGCATACGGTTTTTGAAATTTGATCAAGATCAACGGCTTAGATTTAGCACGCCGATTAGCAATTAATTTCTCGCATTTAATGCGGCAACATTTATATCCAATCATATGCTTTGTCGTGCGACTTTTTGACTGTCATTATTATTATGCCGACGTCATCCTTAAAATATTCCCGCTTATTAAAAATGATGCGTTTTTGTCACTTAGCTCATAAATAACTCAGCTTACTCCTTAGCTGATTCAACTCTTCTCTCTTTTCACATAGGTACTCAGCTGTCCTAACTTGATGCAACTGATTCTCCGATATGGCTGATTCACTTAGCTAATTTACGAACTCAGCTCTATTTTCATCTTATCTTGTTTCATCTCTTCTTCTTGAGTCTTCTGAGTGTTAACTCAGCTCAATTAACCCTAGCTCATGCTTAAGCTCTTCAAATCTTGATTCACACAATGGCTTTGTGAATATGTCAGCTAACTGTTTATCAGTTGAGATGTATTCCAAGGTGATGTCCTTCTTTTCAACATGATCTCTTATAAAATGATATCTGACATCAATGTGCTTTGTTCTTGAGTGCAACAAAGGATTTTGAGTGATTGCAATAGCACTTGTGTTATCACACATAATTGGAATCTCTTTTTCTTCAATTTCATAATCTCTCAGCTATTGTCTCATCCATAAGACTTGGGCACAACAATGCCCGCAACTATGTACTCTGCTTCGGCTGTGGATGTGGCTATTGAATTTTGCTTTTTGCTAAACCAGGAAACCAATCTGTTTCCAAGCATTTGACATGTACCTGAAGTACTCTTCCTGTCAACTCTACATCCAGCATAGTCAGAGTCTGAGTAACCAATAAGCTTGAATCCTCCTTCCTTTGGATACCATAAGCCGACTTCCTAGCATCCTTTCAAGTATCTTAGGATTCTCTTAGCTGCAGTCATATGGCTTTCTTTTGGTGCAGATTGAAATCTTGCACATACACCTACATCAAAGATGATGTCTCGCCTACTTGCTGTGAGATAGAGCAGTGATCCAATAAGTGCTCTGTATCTAGTTTGATCCACAGGCTTGCCATCTGCATCCATATCCATCTTGATTGATGTATTCATTGGTATTTTCACAGAAGATTTCTCTTCCATACCAAATTTCTTCATTAAATCTCTGGTATACTTTGTTCGACTTATGAAGGTTCCATCCTTCAGCTGTTTAACTTGAAGTCCTAGAAAGAATGTCAGCTCTCCCATCATGCTCATTTCAAATTTGCCTTGCATGAGGTTTGAGAATTTATCACACAACTCTTTGTTTGTGGATCCAAAAATAATGTCATCCACATATATTTGAACAAGTAGTATACTCTCTCCATCTTGAATTCTGAAGAGTGTTCTATCCACTTTGCCTTTGGTGAATCCATTTTCTGTCAGAAATTGAGATAATGCATCATACCATGCTCTATGTGCCTGTTTCAATCCACATAGAGTTTTTTTGAGCTTGTAAACTTTATCTCCAAAAAACTTCTGCTCAAATCCTGGAGGTTGTTCATCATAGACTTCTTCTTCCAATAATCCATTCAAGAATGCACTTTTTACATCCATTTGATATACAATGAAGTTCTTGTGTGCAGCATAGGAAAGAAACATCCTTATTGCTTCTAATCTTGCAACAAGGGCAAAGGTTTCATCAAAATCTATCCTTTTTTCCTGGCAATATCCTTTGGCTACCAATCTTGCTTTGTTTCTTACCACAGAACCATCTTCATTCATCTTGTTTCTGAAAACCCATTTTGTGCCAATAACATTCTGATGAGCTTTGGGAAATAAAACAAGTGAACATTGCTTCTTGTTGAGCTCTGGATCTGGTTCTTACACCATCTCTTACATCTCCAATGACTAGCTCTGGTGGATGGTCTCTTAGCCATCTCACATCAGGCTGAAGTAAGTTAGCTGGGTTCAGTTGTCTTGCAGTTGTGTTTTCTTGAGCAACTCTTTCATCATCACTTAGCTGCAGATTTTCCAGCTGTCTTTGAGATTCAGCTATCTCATCTTCACCTTCATTAATTGCTCCAGCTTCAGCTTCAACATAGGGACTCTTCACAGTTGGCCGATTCAGCTTATCAGCTAACTCCTCAAAGTCTTTTACATTAGGTTTATCAAACACCACATGGATAGACTCTTCTGTGACCATTGTCCTTTAGTTCAGCACTCTATAGGCTTTGCTTTCAGCTGAGTATCCCAAGAAGATACCTTCATCAACTTTGGCATCAAAAGCCTTTAGATTATCCTTCCCATTGTTGTGGATGAAGCATTTACATCCAAATATTTTAAAGTACCAAACACTTGGCTTTCTCCCTGTCCAAATTTCATAGGGAGTCTTTGTCAGTTGTCTATTAATCATGCATCTATTTTGAGTATATCATGCAGTGTTTATAGCTTCAGCCCAAAATCTTTTAGGCAAGCCTGCTTCCTTGAGAGTTCTATTCCTTCTTTCTGCAACTCCATTCTGCTGTGGAGTCCTTGCTGCAGATAATTCATGAGCAATACCATTTTCAACACAGATCTTATCTTTATAATGATTTGACTCTTCTCATTTTGAACTCTTTTCATCAGTTGGGGTAATTTCTGCAAGGTTTCCTTTTTTTTACACATGAAGATTGTCCATGTATATCTTGAATAATCATCCACCACTACTAGAGTGTATTTCTTTCCACTTATGCTGGCTGGCTCAACTGGACCAAATAGATCCATGTGTAACAGATGTAATACCCTTGTTGAATATGGACTTTACTTCTCTTTAAATGATGATTTGATCTGCTTTCCCATCTGGCATGCATCACAAACACTTTCTTTCTTGTACACTGAGTCTGGAAGTCCTTCTACAAGATTAATCCTTGCAAGCTCGTTAATTGTCTTGAAGTTCAGGTGACTCAGCTTCTTGTGCCACAACAAATTGATTCGACTGTACTCTTTGCTAGCAAACAAGTGCTTGGTGTAGCAGTTGACCAATCTACCACATACATGTTCTTTTGTTTGGATCCTTGCAACACCACTTCATTTGATTCAGTGTCTTTGATTTGGCATACTCCCATATTGAATCCAACGTTGTAGCCCTTGTCACAGAGTTGGCTTATGCTTAACAAGTTGAAATTAAGAACTTCAACGTATGCAACATCTGTGATTTCTAATCCATTTTTCTTAATGGATCCAGTGCCTCTAATTTCCCCTGGAGCTTCATTTCCTCCAAATATGACTTTTGCACCTCTAATCTCCTTGAATTTTGACAGATTTTTCTTGTTTCCTGTCATTTGTCTGGAACAACCACTATCCATGTACCAGGTTCCTTGGCACTCAGTTGTTCCTTGAATCTGCAATCAAGGAAATTAGTTTTTAGGTACCCATACTTTCCTGGGTCCTGAGGGGTTAGTGTTGTAAGATGATACAACCAACCTATAGCCAAATGTTTTGACTCTAAGGGGTTGCCATCTATTTGTGCCATAATCATAATTCACTTTGGCAAATTGCTTGGGGGCTTTAGGTTCATACATCTGTCTCTTTTGTCTGTATGTCTGTGTGTGTGTTTTAGCAATTACCTTCTTTGGATAATTGTGATATCTCTGAGTGTAGTGCTTGGGTGCATATGTGTGCTGATAATAACTCTTTTGCCTTTGGAATGACCTTTGCTGAGTTCTCGGCCTTTGCCATTTAGGCTTGTATTCCATAGGTCTTAGCTGGTATGTTATTCCAATCAGCTTGACTTGGGTAGTTTCTACCATTCCCGTTATTTGTGTTTCTTTGATAGAACTTCTGGGGATTTTGGTACCTCTGTATCTTCTTCATAGAGTACTTCCTGTTTGGAGTTTCTTTGAGGAACTGGCTTTGGATTTCTTCTCGATTATCCTCTCAAAGATACTCAAAAGGTCGTTTTCCTTTTCCTTTATATCCATGACCAGTTTGTTTGTGATTGTGCTTTGGAATAACTGTGTATGCAACATTTGGTGTCTTGGATTTTTGAGATGCTTCATTCTTTGAAGATCCTTTTTTCAAGATCACTCTTGAAGTTTGACTATGCACAAAGGAATTGAATCCTATGCATGTTCTGTCTCCACATTCTTTTTGGCTCATGATAAGGTCATCCAATGATTTAGATGCCTTTGTGAATGAAGCGATCACATTTTTGAGATCATTTTCTCTCTTTTCTATAGCAGACTATCTCTCGCTTTATTAGTTTAGCATTCTCGGCCTTGACTCTTTGTTCTCATTAGTTATGTGACTTAGAGTACTCAGCTCCTTAGTCAGCTATGAGTTTTGGCTTTTGGGCTGACTGTTTTCCTCATTTAATAGTGAGTGTGAGGATTTAATGTGCTCAAAATCTTTCATCATTTTGCCTAATGAATCATAAAGATCAGTGGGTGATGAAGTGTGTGTGTCACAATCACTATCACTAGAATCTGAATGAGATGAGTTAGAGTGCACCTCATCTTCTTGGTCAGGTTGATCTTGTTCTTTAGCCATTAGACAGATTAAGGCCTCTTCTTCAGAGTCACTTGAGTAGTCAACTTCACTACTCTCTGAGTCTGCTGCTTCTTTTGACTTAGTTGTATCAGCAGTCTCAACAGCCAACATTGCTCTTTTCTTTTCTTGCCTTTTTTCTCTGAAGACTTTTCTTTCTTCTTCATTCCTGTATTTATTGACTACAGGATATGGACAGTCAATGGCAAAGTGTCCTGGTTGTCTGCAATTCCAACACAGGTTTTGAACTTTTTGATCGGCTCTCTCATTTCTTGGGTTGTCACTCTTTCATATTCGACCTTTGATTGTCTCCGCTCTCTTTGGTGGTCTATCTTCCCTTGACCGGGAGGGAGTGAATGTCTTCGGAGGATTCACCTTTGTTTCTTTTGTAGTTCTTGTTGAAGAACTTGTTGAATCTTTTAACCATCAAAGCAATTTCCTCTGGTTTTGGTCTCAACTCTCTTCCTTCCTTAACTATGAGTGCAATTTGTTTTGGGTACAACTATTTCCTCTTGATCCTTTCTTCTCACTCAAACTCATAGGATTTGAGGTCTGAGAATAGCTCATGATTGGATGTTTTTGATAGGTCCATCGAGTGCCTTAGAGCTATGGTCTTCATTTCCTACTCAGCTGGGAGGCTCCTTAGTATCTTCATACACATCTCCTTCTGTATGTATTCTTTCCCAAGTGCTGAGAGCTCATTTGTAATTTCAGTGAATCTAGCATCCAACTGGTCCATTGTTTCACCTTCAAGCATTTTAAAGTTTTCAAATTTTTGAACAACAACAGATAATTTCTTTTCCTTGATTTGCTCAGATCCTTCACAAATTAGGGTTAGTTTATCCCAAATTTCTTTGGCTGTCTTGCAAGATTTGACTTTGTTGAACATGGCTTTGTCCAAAGTCTTGTAAAGTATATCCTTGGCCACATTGTCCAAGTTGTATCGTTTTCTGTCATCATTTGTCCATTCAGCTCTTGGTTTTTCAACCATAGCTGGTCTAGGAGGAGCATCCTCCTCTCCTTCAGCTGCAACAACTCTCCTTGCGTGTTTGTGTTCACCTTCATTATTTGCAGTGGCCCATCCTCTATCACTATCCACATCTCATCATGTAAAGCTGATAGATGAGCCTGCATACGTATTTTCCAGTCATCAAATTCTTCAATGGTGAACATAGGAAAGCGTGTCAAATTTGCTTCCATAATAATAACTTAGTAAAAAGACTTTTAAAAGAACAAGTGTTAAAAGAACTTTTTTGAAAGATTGGAGATCTAGTTCAGTGACCAGTGCGGAAGGCTCAACGAACCAACCACTCTGATACCACTTGTAGGTCCCAAGGGGTGTGAGTAAGGTTTAAAGGGGGTTGAATAAACCTTACCAATTTTTCGATTTTAGTCCTTTTAAATTAGTTCAGAGTTAATTTAACAACTATGTCCTTGATGGATGACTAAGTTAGTTAATCAATAGAGTTAGCCACTCAGCATTTCGACAGAGTTTGTTGATAGAATAACTCATTTGTTTAGTCTAATACTTAACTTGGCTGTGATGAGATTTTCAGCGGAAGACTTAACACCCTTGAATTTGGTTTAAATTTGTTTTAACACTTGGTTTTAGCACTTTGTTAAATATCAATTGGATAGCAAATTATCAGCAAATATTAAATGATATCGAAAGTAAATCTTTGAAATGTAAATGACACAATAATTTTTATAGAGGTTCGAAGATGGGGTAATTCTTCTAATCCTCTCTTCTCCAACTCCTAGAGGAATCAATAAGTATTGATCGAGTACAAAGTGGTTATCACCCGGATACAAATCTTGATCACACGGTGACTTGATCCTTTGGGACTCGGTCGGAGATGCCTTGGTCACACAAACCGGCTTTTCGTCCGACTCAACTTCTTCACAGGCGGCATTTTGCTTTGCTACTTCAGCTTACTTGATCAAGCTTCTTGGATTTGATCATGAAGCCCTCCAATAACTTGAGACTGGTTCGACCTTGAACCTTTCTACAGTCCTCCTTGGAATGTAGATCCCTTTTGATTCTTCAAAAGTTTCCTCTTCATCAGTTTGAAGTTGTCTTTCCTTCACATCTTGGTGTTGGATTGATTTCCTTCGAAATTTAGGCTTGAGGATTTGCCTGAATAACTTGAGAATATTTTTGCAGGTTACAGCTTGAATAATAACTTGAATGTTCTTGGTTCAAGTAACTTTTTCTCAAAGTGATTCCTCAGCCTTTTATAGTGAACTTTCAAAAATCTGCTCGTTGAAGAGATAGGCTGATTTCAAAAGTCACTTATATTCATTGGTTTGTCTTGTTGCAGTCCTTGATCTTGACATTTTCTCGTATTAAATGAACATTCAGCTTTTCAGAGTCTGACACAAGGTGCAGTGCTTCCCATTGTTTTATTCCTTTTGCACGCTTCTGGGACTGAGCAATTTAAGACATGGCAGCATGGAAGTATTACTTGTTTAGGTAATATTCTTGACTTCTGTGCAACGGATTCTTTTTAGTTGTCTTAACTTGACTGCCTTTCCTTAACTTCCCCAGGTGACTTGAGTCGGCTCCCAATCATGGATGACTCATGTCACATCAACTTGAGACTTGGCTATCTTGAGTTCACTTGATCGACACTTCACATAGCTGTATCATAGCTTCTACTCCTTCAGTCGAGTTCTTGTCTTCTTTTCCTTGCTATACTCAGCTGCTTCACAGCGGAGTCTTCATCTCAGTCTTCAGTTGACTTCTTGTATGTCCAGGCATAGCTGACTTGACTCAGCTAGTACAACCCTATCTATTAAAATACAAATTATAAAGAAAATGGGGTGCTAACTTTCTAGTCTAAGTTTTAAATGGCATTCATCAAAATCTAAACAATAAATTTCCCAACAGAATCTCATCATCGTGAACCTCAGCATTCATGTAAGACAAAGTGAATTCCTCGATGTAGGTGTGAGAAAACTCCATAGTAAGAAACTTCTTGAGACTAAATTTCTCAAGTTTCTTTGCAATGTTCTTAGGCAACTCCTTGTCAACACCTTATTTGACAAGGCCTTTGAAATCCACGATGGCTCTAGTGTGGATCTTCTCAGCAAGCTTAGCGAAATCGTATGTTGGTGCCATTTTCAGTCTCGAACTTGAGAGATGAACGATGAAAAACTAAAGGTTTTCTGAGTATTTTGCAGAGAGAAAGAGTTCTGAGAATTCTTCGAGAGTTAGAGTGTAAGTGTGAGGAGAGAGAAAATCAAATTTGTCTATATAAGGGATCTGAAAGGACAATTTTAGAATTCAAAAAGTTTAAAATTTGATCAACGGTTGAGATCACGTTTGAAAATCGCATTTGTTTCCTCGCATTAAATGCAATATCATTTATATCCAATCATGGGTAAACTGCCGAAGGCTTTTGACTGACACCACTTATGATATACATCATGTCTAAAACATTCTCGCTCGCAGAAAATGACTGCATTTTGTCTCTTAGCTTCATAAATGACTCAGATTTATTTAATTATGACTCGATTCTGCTTCTCTCTTACCTGAATGAACATTTGGCTGTGCAGCTAAACTTGATACAATTGACTAGCCATCGAATCTGTTTCACTTGGCTGATAAGTGAAACTCTTCTAATATGCATTTCTCTCGTCTTTAACTCTGCTGAATGAGTCTTCTGAGCATCCTAACACAACTCAATCAGTCCAATCTCATTCTTAAGCTCTTCAAGCATTGATTCACATAGTGGCTTTGTGAATATATCAGCTAACTGCTTATCAGTTGATATGTATTTCAATGTGATGTCCTTCTTTTCAACATGATCTCTTATAAAATGATATCTGACACCCGTGTGCTTGGTTCTTGAATGCAATAATGATTCTGAGTGATTGCAATGGCACTTGTGTTATCACATGTTATTGGAATCTATTTTTCTTCATTGTCATAATCTCTCAGCTTTTGCCTCATCCATAAGACTTGAGCACAAAAGCTGCCTTCAGCAATGTACTCTGCTTCAGCTGTGGATGTAGCTATTGAATTTTGTTCTTTCTGAACCAAGAAACTAACCTATTTCCTAGCATTTGACAAGTACCAGATGTACTCTTCCTGTCAACTCTACATCCAACATAGTCAGAAATCAGAATCAGAATATCCAACTAGCTTGAATCTTCATTCCTTTGGATACCATAAGCCAACTTCCTGGTATCCCTTCAAATAACATAGGATTCTCTTGGCTGCAGTCATATGACTTTACTTAGGAGCATATTGAAATCTAGCACATACACCAACAATAAATGTGATGTATGGCCTGCTAGCTGTCAAATAGAGCAATGATCCAATGAGGGCTATATACCTAGTTTGATCAACAACTTTTCCTTCTGCATCTATATCCATCTTCACTGTTGTATTCACTACTACAATAAAGTTGATAGACACCGGTTTTAAACCGGTGTCTATTAGTAAACAAACTGGTGTTAAAGCCACTAGAGTTAAAAGTCTGAACTTTTTAACACCGATTTAAAATCGGTGTCTTTTCCTTCAATGACACCGGTTTAAAAGCGGTGTCTATTAGTAAAAACAACCTTAGGTGTTAAAGCCTTGGTGTTAAAAGTCTGAACTTTTTGACACCGGTTTAAAACCGTGTCTTTTCCTTCAACGACACGGTTTAAAACCGGTGTCTATTAGTAAAACAAGGTGTTAAAGCCTTTGGTGTTAAAAGTCGAACTTTTTGACACCGGTTTTAAAACCGTGTCTATTGGTGTTTTTAGAAGCGGATTTTAAAAGGGTTGTTTATTTACACAAAAACACCGCCCAAAGTCTGAGAAAAAACCATATAAATAAATAATTCATTATGAACTCCAATTCTAGCAACCATCATAAGTGCACTACCAACTAAACATGAAATTCATTAATACTAAAGTCACCAATAGCCAAAATCCAACAAAAAGTACTAGTAGCGACGTTTCTTTTTGATAAAACAACTATAAATTCATAATCTGATTAATTACATCAACTAAGAAAAAGACTACATAATTCAACTAAAGACAACAAAATCCATATGATCAACATAACTCATGTCATTTAAGCTTTCAAAAATGGTCAAGCTTCTCCTACTCAGCCTTTAATCTTTGTTTCTCGTCACGAATCTCATTCATCTCAGCCTACAAACATAGAAACAGAGTTGAATGATTTAGCCATTAATGAAACAAATAAATAAAAAATAACCAATTACATTCCAAGTTGGCCCATGAATCGCTAATGAGTATATTTTTCATTGAATTTCAACTCAACACAAACATTTGTTTGCTTATCAATTGCAATTTCAACAACTACAAAAAATGATGTAAAAACAAGAAACAAAAGAAGGTAAATCAAAGCCCAAGGCTCATGTGGTTTTTGTAATTATCCCTAGAAAAACTAAACAAGTAAAGAAAAAATCAACAAAAAAATGAAAAAAGACATTCCATGCAACCCCTCTCGCCGCCATGAGGCTAGTCAAACAAGATCCCACACCAAATACCAAGTAGCTGACAAAATATCTCACCACGTGACCAAAACAAAAAGAAAGCAACTCTAATCAAAGCAACTCTAATCAAGATTAGTCCAGATTTGCATGTTTGCATATGTAGCATTCCATTAATTGACACAAATTTGAAATTGGACACAAGATCTTTGTTAAGAAACATAAGGTTCAATGTGCTTTCTCTATTATAGTATGAAGAATGTTACAAAAGACTACACGCATGCACATCATGTAGTGGTTTTTGGTAATAAATTTGTGGGTTTTTACGTAACTAAACCTCGGGGATAGTTTTTAAAATTATCCCTGCTATGATACTCGCATTGAGGTTCATTCTTGAATCTTGCAAAAGCAAAAAGATCATATATTTGTAATTTAGCAAACATAACCGGAATTTTTCGTAATTAAGCTAAACCTCGGGCACTTTTTGTAATTATCCCTACTATGAAACTTGAAGAAAATCAGATCATACCTCATTTTTCAAACTCTCAAACTATATACATAATATATGTCAAGTGAATTACATTTGCTATGTGATTAGTTTACATGCCAAAAGAAAATGACCAATAACAAAGCAAATGAAATAGTACTTCCCATGTGATCATAAGTTTCTATGTGATGATCAGTTTGTTGGCATATTAATTACCATAACTATGTTAATTTTTAAGATCTAGTTGAAACATGACACGTCCAATTAACCTTCATCTTGGAACTATAGTTTGTTTATTCTTGTGTAAATATGCCAATAAAAAAACGAGAGTATGAGACTAGACACAGGTGATAAGACTTTAAAATATTTGTGGTGACAAAATGCATGGGGTAATGGAATAGAGAAATGGTGGGTCACATAGTTGTGACTAAATGCATTGTTGCTGCTTTCCAAGATTATCAACCATCTTGAAGATATGAGATTGTTCTACTATCAATGAGAAGAAAATGTGTTCACTAGCATGAAAGCAACATATCCATCACACAAGTTAACTCACTTTTTCTCTATAATCAACAAGAAAAATGGCATTTACACAAGAAAATCAAATGACAGACAGGGGGTAAACCGAGAAAAAGAAAAACAATAAGAATATCACGCATCGTATTTCAACAACATTTGACTAGGAATCCTCATCAACCTTGCCACTTTGGAACTTGAAAGCTAATGCACCTCAATAGATTGCAAATGAGGTATGGTGATGTGGAACCGCAATAGATTGTTTCAAGACATTCTACTATTAAGTCATAGGTTTGAGTCATTATCATTGCTCCTCCATCCGCACTCACGAGTTAGAGAAGCATCAAGAAATCAGTTGATATTTGATTTCAAGTCAAGCATAATAGTTGTATACAAAACAAAAGAGGGTATATATAATTACTAGAAAACAGAAAGAAAAATATTTCTAGAAAACAGAAAAAAAAATATATATATAAGCCACTCACACAATTATCTTTCCTTCACAACTTTGTGTTGGATTGATGTCCTTCGAGATTTAGGCTTGAGGATTTTGCTTGAATATCTTGAGAATATTTTGCAGTTACGATTTGAATAATGCTTGCTCGTTCGTGGTTCGTAATCAAGGTAACCTCTTCTCAATGAATTTCCTCAGCCTTTTATAGTGAACTTTCAAAAATTTGTCCGTTGAAGAGATAGGCTGATTTTCAAAAGACACTTGTGCTCGTTGGCTTGTCTTTTCTTGGTCTTCAATCTTGAGATGTAGACCTTTCCTCATATTAAATGAATGTTCAATTTTTCAGGTTCTGACATGAGGTGTAGTGCTTCCCATTGGTTTATTCCTTTTGCATGCTTCTTTATTTAAGTAATTTTCTTGACTTCTATGCAACGGATTTCTTTGGTTGACTTCTCTTGGTTTTCGCTGTTTCCCAGTGTGACTTGAGTTTGCTCCAATCATTTGAAGGCTCAAATGTCACTTTCAAATTGTGACTTGGCTTCTTGAGATGACTTAGACTGACACTTCACACAATTGTTCCTTAGCTGATACATCTTCAGTCAAGTTCTTGATCTTTCTTCTTCGCCGTACTCATTTGTCATGCAAATGAGTCTTCACTTTAGTCGTCAGTTGACTTCTTGTATTTCTAGGCATAGCTGACTTGACTCAGCTTTTCCATCCTATCTATTACAATACAAATCACAAGGAAAATGGGGTACCAACTTTCTAGTTTAAGTTTTACATGGCATTCATCAAAATCTAACCAATAAATTTCCCAACAATTTCCCCCTTTTTGATGATGCCAAAACTTAAAAACATTAAACAACATGTAAACAACAAGGATACATACAAACAAAGCAGTAACAAAGAATGTATTCGTAGATCAATATTTTATTGATCATAGCATTCTTGTCCTTTAAACAGCTGTTTACAATGTGTATCAGAGCATATTGAAATCTAAGCAAATTACAAGCGTCTATGCTAAGATACAAACACAAAATATTTTATTGAAATTACAGATGACTTACACAATAATGTATTTGCAAAAGTAAAATACATGAAGGGTTCACAACAACACTTCATCTCCTTCGCTGCCTCCTTCTTTCCTCTTCAGCTCTGTGATCATCAACTCTCTTTCTTTTTCTTTCATCTTCAGCTGCTTTCTTCTTTTCCTAAGGTCTCTTCGCCGCATCATCTTTTCGCTTCCTCTCTTGCCTCTCTTGCCATAGCTGGTCTTGTCTTCTGTTTTCCTCTTCTATTCTTTTCACGTAGTCAGCATTCTTCCTAGCCACTTCCAGATCTGCTACTTCATCATAGTTGCCCAAGTAGATCCTTCCCTTCTTTCCCCGGATCTACATATTCGATATTTTTGGGTTGAGGTCTAGATCGAAAACCTCTTCCTTCACCACTTCTTCCTCCTCCTCTGGGTGTATACTGTACGGGAGTCTTCTGCTTACCAGCTGAATGGCTGTGGGTAGTCTATTGTCTATAAGCTTCTTCACATAACTTCTGACCCTTCTCCCAAAGAGATCCAGGCTTGGGCTTCCGAGCATATTCTTGAAATAGCCTTCGGATTCGAGAGTTTTAAATTCTTCAACCGATCTTGGCTCGGATTCATCATCTGGAATAGCATCTTGATCCTTTCCTGCCGGAATGCCACCGAATTGTTTCATCACTGCTTCAATGCGAGCATCCGTCTTTTTATCGAACTCTAATCGACCGCTACTACAATCTTTCTTTTCTCTCGACATGGGCACAACAGAGTGTTCGATCGAGTTCTTGGAAGTTTTTGAATATTGAGGCTGACATGACTTTGCTGAGGAGTTTCAGCAATCATTAAGGTCAAATCCTTTGACTTTTCCCCCTCAACTGCATTTCCCTTCTTTTTCTCAACGGCCGCTTCTTCCTTTTGCTTCTCAGCTATTTCTTCCTTCAATTTCCTCAGGTATTCCTCTTCCCCCTTTTTGGCATCATCAAAGGAGAGAGGAACCCCGGATACATTCACGCGAGCATGAAGTCCATCGATGATAGCCGAAGTTCTACTTGAGTCTGGCTGCGGCATGTGTTGTTCAAAATTCTCGAACGAGTGGCCTTTGATTCACCGCCACCAGTTTCATTTCAGCCATGAGAAAATTTGGACTTCGTATTTATGTTCTCCTCAACACGCATAATTTATTTTCGATGAAATTCACGCATAAATTCATTTGATTGTGGGGGAGGCATGCAATCTTTACATATACGCTGCATCCTCTCGCTTCATATCAACATTGTCAAGACTCCAAACACGTATCTTATTTTACAATGCCTTAAAATATCGAACTTGTTCAATCGCATTGCACTCTATTTCTTGACACCACTCCCGATTCGTACCACTATGCCTCTCAAGTCTCTGTTGTGAGAATGGCATCTCTGTTGTCCAGACGTAGATCTAATGAGGCCTGGTGTTGTTCGATCTTCTCATTCTCTCCACATATTTTCTTGAAGACTTCACGGATGACCATTTGTCACTCCCGATTCGGTGGCGGCCATTCAAAGCATCAAAATCAAAGTCTACTGGTACAATGGAGTCGGTAGGGATGAATGGATCTTCTCGAACGGTGTATCGTCGCTACTCTTTAGCTGTCTCTTCCTCTAGCTCGTAACTCAAGTTAAAAGGGAAATAATTGCTCAAAAGTATCATCTCGCACATAAGGGATTAAAATTTCAGTTTCTGCCTGTGATGATCCTGGTGGAGTCGGTACTGCTGCAGCTATGGGAGCCTGCGCAGATGACTCGATTCCAGCCGGGCCTTGTTGAGTAGGTTGTCCAGCTGACTGAGCCTCAGCTGTCTTAACAGCTTTTCGGCCTAAGTAGATTTTTCTAAATGAATTACCTGTTCCTCGGCTGCAACATCAGCGTCATTGGAAGATGATGAAACTTGGGGGCTTGGTGCATCATCGAAGTTAAAAGTTTGACGAGCGACTTTGAAACTCATTGACTCATCATGGGAGAACATCCTTAGTTGGGTCCTTTTGATGTGCAACAGGTGTGGACTCAGCTTCGTCTTCAGATCCCAGAAAGGATATGTCAGGATTGTCCTGGGAGTCATGAAGAGCGCTAATCTCCTTTTCAGATTCAACAATGTTGACAGGAGAGATGTGCTGAACTTCTTGGGCTTTACCCAGGGAGGTCTCAACTTCCCTTGGGCCTTCAACACCTCCAGCAGTCTCAACTGCACAGAGGCCTTCTACATTCCCTTCGACAGTCACAACTGTCTTAGGGTCTTCAGCAGTGGCATCCATAGTGAGCCTCAACCCCTTCGATTGCGCTTTCATGCCTAGAGTGTTAACTCCCGGGCATTTCAACCGTGCCTCGATCGCACAAAGGTGTCCTTAGCCTTCAAAGCGGTGACACTTGGTGGGACAGATTTCAATCGTCCGAAGCCGTCAATGTCAACCGATGTGGTTCTTTATCAGTTTCACTTCGCCTCCTTTCTTCAATGTGGAGTCATCTGCAAAGATTCTCCGACCCTGCCGCAGTGGAGTGAGTTCCCCTCACGGTGGCGCACCATTTGAGGATCGATGATGGGGTCACTCTTCTCAAGACTCTCGGCTACTTCCATTGAGTGCTCAACCGGGGGCGGTGGTAACACACCTTCAATAGGGGTTGGCTCAACTTGGGTGCCCAAATTCCCAGATTCATCGCCAAGTCCCTTGGACCCATTTTTCGAGTGTCTTTGGGGATGTAGCCGCAACTTTAAGCGGGCAATTTGTTGTACTACTCCCCGGTGGGTCTATTTGCGGGAGAGATTGTGAGGACTCTCTGGTCCTTCAAACATACGTTGTTCATTCATTATTTCGATTCCTCAATGTTTCTTTGCATGTCTGGCTTTTCTTTTGCGGCAATGGGGTCCATGTCTTCATCACTCTCTGACAATACGTCCAGATGAGGGTGAGTGTGTTCCAGAGTTCCAGTAAGAAGACATATACTGGATTTCTCGAGAGCTTCAGCTTCCTCAGCTGCTCTGGCTTGTTCTTTCTCTTTGAAGATCTATAGAATATTCACGCAATTATCTTCATCAAGGGCCTGAATTACTTTGGTGATGCCGAGAAATTCGAACAACTTCTCCTCTTCTTCTATGAACTCAGGGTGTTCAAACTGCACCCGTGAGTGACTTAGCTTCCACGCCCTCCATTCACGTAGACGACGCTGAATGTCTGGATATACTGGAGAGTACATGATGACATCATCATCCTCATTCTCATCTTCGTGTCCTTTCTTTTCTTGGATGGAAGGTAGCATACTTTCGCTCTTCTCCTTGGAAAGCGCCTTGAGAAGCAGTGGAGAGACAACCTTATCGATTGGGATTCATTGTCTCTCACCGCTTCTTTGTCCTCAGTTGTCCTCCCCACAGATGGGTCTTCTATGTCCCTCTGCTGATCACCTTCAGCAGACTTGGCTGTTTCATCTATCACTCGGGAGATTGCATTTCTTGAGTGCCTGCAGTCTTAGATGCTTTCTCTAGCTGAGTGGCAGATTCAGTTGTTTTCTCACGCTCTGAATGCTTGGCTAGCCTTCTTCGTTTGGTTTTAACCAAAGGAATTTCTGGTTCTGTTTCCTCCGGTTCCTCAAACGTATAGGCCTTCTGAGTTTCCTTAGAGGCAGCTGCCCTTCTTGTCTTGGCAGTCCTCTTCTTCGTTATAGCTGGAGAAGGTATTTGTGCTTCCTTCTCAGCCTCGGCTGCGGGGGCAGGAGACATGGCTGCTCGGGCAGGTGACTCGGCTGCAGGGGCAGGTGCATCCTATTTATTTGCTACAGAGGCAACCCTCTTCTTTGTAGCTTTCTTCTTGGGAGGGGAGGTTACAAATGTGTCCCTGGGTCGATTGATTCCCCTCACTTGTATCCGCCCTCTTCGCATGGGCTCTTTTGGCTCTGAAAGATTAGCCCTGAACATTTTCTTGTTTACATGGAAAGGCTTTCCATGTTGAAGGGGAATGCCCTTCACTTCCATCAGTTACCAGGCCATATCTGAGTGATCTTCCAAAGGATCCATCTTCCTTGTACGATTTGTTACCAACATTCTGGCAGAGTCTGCTGTACACAAACTCTGCCCAGTTCACTTTCTTTCCCTGCATGATCGCAACCATGACGATCAGCTTAGTCTTTGACAGCTGATTGAAGCTGCCAAACTTCATGTCAACACACTTTGCAATGACATCCATCAGCTTGTGATAGTCGTCCTTCAGCAGTTTCTTCTCAGCTGTGTAGACTACCTCGCAGCACACTCCGATTTGGCTACTTCTTTCCATGCAACAGCTAAGTTAACATCATCTTCGTTTATTTCCGTCATTCCCTCAGACGGCAGTAAACAGTGCTCCGCAAGGTCCTTAGCAGTAATCATGATGTCCTTGCGGTGGACGGAGGACTTGATTCCTTCGTCCTGCACCTCAGCGTTTACATAGAACTATGCCACCTCTTCAAGGTAGGTGAGCGAGTACTCCATAGTAAGAAAAGGCCTGAGACCGGACTTTTCTAGCATATCAGCTATCCTCTTGACTAGAGTTTCATCTGAACCCTGCTTTACCATCCCTTCGAAATCCACGGTTGATCCAGAGTGGATTTGCTTTGATAGCTTAACAAAATCGAACTTTGGTGCCATTTGCAGAGAGTTTTACCGAATAAAACATGATAAACTTGCTTGAGAACTCGTAGAGTTTTCGAGAGAAATGAACTTGCTTTGAAGATGAACAGTTTTCAGTAAAGTGTGAGAGAGAAGACTGAAAACCGTATATAAGAGTTATGAAAGGACGGGTTTTTGATTTTTGAAATTTGATCAAGATCAACGGCTCAGATTTAGCACATCAAACCGCATTTAATTCCTCGCATTTAATGCGGCAGCATTTATATCCAATCATATGCTTACTGTGCAGCTTTTGACTGTACCCATCATTATTACGCTGACCTCATCCTTAAAAACATTCCCGCTCATTTAAAATGACTGCGTTTTTGTCACTTAGCTCATAAATGACTCAACTTATTTCACAAATGACTTAATTCTTCTTCTCTCTTTTCATTAAGCGACTCAGCTATCAGCTAACTAGATACAACTGACTTTCCGATATGGCTGTTTCACTTGGCTGATGTGAAAAACTTGTTCATTTCTCACATTCTATCTTCCATCTCTTCTGATTGAGTCTTCTGAGGTTAACTCAGCTCAATTAACCCTAGCTCATGCTCAAGCTCTTCAAATCTTGATTCACATAAGGTCTTAGAGAATATGTCAGCTAACTGTTTATCAGTTGAGATATACTCCAAAATGATGTCTTTCTTTTCAACATGATCTCTTATAAAATGATATATGATATCAATGTGCTTTGTTCTTGAATGCAACACATGATTCTAAGTGATTGCATTAACACTTGTGTTATCATACATAATTGGAATTTATTTTTCTTCAATTTCATAATCTCTTAGTGCAGTCATGTGGCTCTCCTTTGGTGCGATTGAAATCTTGCACATACACCTATAGCAAAGGTGATGTCCTGGTGTGTTGGTGTTAAATAGAGCGTTGATCCAATGAGTGCTGTATCTTGTTTGATCTACAACCTTACCATTTGCATCCATGTCCATCTTGACTCGATGTGTTCATTGGTATTTTCTGAGAAGACTTATCTTCCATACCAAATTTCTTCATTAAATGTTTGGTGTACTTTGTTTGACTTATGAAAGTTCCATCCTTCAATTGCTTAACTTGAAGTCCTAGGAAGAAAGTCACTCTCCCATCATGCTCATTTCAAATTTGCATTGCATGAGGTTTGAGAACTTATCGCACAACTCTTTATTTGTGGATCCAAAAATGATATCATCCACATATATTTGAACAAGCAAAGATACTCTCTCCATCTTTGATTGTGAAAAGTGTTCTCATCCCACTTTGCCTTTGGTGAATCCATTATCGATTAGAAATTGAGATAATGTATCATACCATGCTCTTGGTGCCTGTTTCAATACATATAATGCTTTCTTGAGCTTGTACACCTTATCTCCAATAGTCTTCTCGCTCAAAACCTGGAGGTTGTTCAAGATATACTTCTTCCTCTAATCCATTTAAGAATGCACTTTCCCATCCATTTGATATACAATGAAGTTCTTGTGCAAAAAGATAGGCAAGAAAACATCCTTATCGCTTCTAATCTTGCAATTGGTCAAAGGTTTCATCAAATTATATTCCCTCTTCTTAGCAATACCCTTTGGCTACCAATCGGCTTTGTTTCTTACCGATTCTTCCTCATTCATCTTGTTTTTGAAAACCCATTTTGTGACAATAACATTCTCGATGGGTTGGTCTCTCGCACCAATTCCCATACTTTGTTTCTTTTAAAATTATTCATCTCTTCTTGCATGGCTTGAATCCAATGTGTGTCATCCAATGCTTGGGACACATCTTTTAGCTCTATTTGGGAGATAAAACAAGTGAACAATGGTTCTTTGGCCGGGCTCGATCTGTTCTTACACCATCTCTAACATCTCCAATGACTAACTCGTGGATGGTCTCTCAACCATCTCACATCAAAGGTTGAAGCAAATCAGTGGGTTCAAATTGTCTCCGCGATTGTGTTATCTTGAGCAGCTCGTTCATCATCATTCACCAGACTTTCAATTGTCTTTGAGATTCAAATTTATCTCTTCTTCTTGACCGATTACTCTTACTTGACTTCAACATAAGTACTCTTCTAGATAGGTTTGATTGAAATTTTATCGCCTAACTCTTCAATGTCTTCTCCATTCACATTAGGTTCATCAAAAACCACATGAATAGACTCTTATGTGACCATACAAATATTCTAAAATATGCAACATTTGGCTTTAGTAATACGTAACTGGAACGAAGTAATACTTG